>SJYC01001527.1:0-11020 GCA_006408675.1 Madoqua kirkii | reverse complement strand
TCCATGGAATTCTCCAGGCAAGAATACTGGAGTGGATTGCCATGCCCTCCTCCAGCGTATCTTCTAAACCCAAGGATCAAACTCACATCTCTCAGGTCTTCCTGCATTGGCAGGCAGGTTCTTTACCACAAGTGGCACCTGGAAACCCACGTTCTCACCTACATGTCCTAGCTTCTCTTGCAACTAGTGTGTAAAATCCATGTGATACATTTTGCACAAAAAACTGTGAGAGGAAGCGATGCCTGTGCTGTCTCGGCTGATGTAGTAAAAAATGCATACATTCTCCATTACTATTTTCTCTTTGTGTGGATCGCTAAGAAGTCCTCTGTTTCAGATGTAAGATAAAAGAGGGCAAAACCTTTACCATCCTGGTACTATATAGAAAAAGTCCCCAGACAGTCTTTGTGGGATATTTAATCAGTGTGAAGAATCAACCTGCATTGGATTTGATTTCTAAAATACAGAAAATAACGTTTTGCAGCCTTGCTTACCCTAGCTTGACTAAAACTGTGTCTAAAACCACAAAATTGAAGCAGAACTCATTATCTTTCACTCCAAATCTACTCCCTCATTAAATTCTCTAATTTCTGTTAATGGCACACTGGTTCCTCAGCTTCATATAAATGGTCTCAGGAATAAACACATGAATACATTTGGGGCACTTATAATTTAACAACCTCTCAGAAAGTGTTAGGTATTGTTTTTATTATTTTTAGTAAACTGGCTACAGAATATTGAACTTGCTTTGGTTTCAGCTTTATTCTAATCTAATTAGCTAACAATATATTAATTTTATCTCTAAATTTAACATTAAATCAACCTTGCTTCTCTTTCACTTCTTGTCATTTTAGTAGGCTTATAACTGGTTTGCCTTTCATTATAAGGTTTGTTTTCCCATTATACAGGCAGTCATATTCCTCTCAAACTTAAATTGTTGAATGCTTACCTATTGTCTAATAAGGCAATATTTTCATTTCAGGTTCACTGTGATCAAAGCCCAAATTATACTTAAGTTTGATCTTATACCATTCCATTTGGAACTTTTCCTCTCTCCTTACCATGTTTATTTTCTCAAAATACATCCCATATTTTTTTTTTTTTTCTTTTTGTTTTATCTCTTTCACTTCTTGTCATTTTAGTAGGCTTATAACTGGTTTGCCTTTCATTATAAGGTTTGTTTTCCCATTATACAGGCAGTCATATTCCTCTCAAACTTAAATTGTTGAATGCTTACCTATTGTCTAATAAGGCAATATTTTCATTTCAGGTTCACTGTGATCAAAGCCCAAATTATACTTAAGTTTGATCTTATACCATTCCATTTGGAACTTTTCCTCTCTCCTTACCATGTTTATTTTCTCAAAATACATCCCATATTTTTTTTTTTTTGCTTCTGTGTTTTATTGTGATACAAGCTTTAGTAATTGTATAATATATTCCAAATCTTATCAAGTTCCAACTCAAATGTCATCTCTTCCTAAAAGCCTTCCATGATTTTCCTAGTTAGAAGAAACTTCTGCTAACTTCTTAAAGCATATTGCATCTTCCTGTATTACCATACATATCTTATACATCTATAAGGTGCTATATATTTAATATAGGAATTCATCTTTTGTTTTCATGTTCAGTCACTTCAGTCGTGTCCAGCTCTGCACAACTTGGTGGATTACAGCCTGCCAGGCTCCTCTTTCCTTGGGATTCTCCACTCAAGAATACTAGAGTGGGTTGCCATGCCCTCCTCCAGGGAATCTTCCTGACCCAGGGATCGAGCCCACATCTCTTAAGTCTGCCTGCATTGGCAGGAGGGTTCTTTACCACTACCACCACCTGGGAAGCCGTCTTTAGTTTTTATCATCACTTAAAATAGCATTGTAAATCTGTGGATAAACAATACATGTTTCTTGAATATAGACATAGGTCAAAGTCAAGATATCACAAGTTAGAAACTTTGCATGAAAATTCATGTTTGTTTTATAGAACGTAGGTGTTAGTGATTTATTTGTGAAATATTTTAAAATCTAACTCATTGAATTGAGTCCAGTGCATTTTATTGGTTATTAAACAAAACATTCAAGTTATCTGCTTTTACATTCCTAAGCTGACTTTCATGCCATTACTGTTTTAACAGAAAGTCAATGACAGACTTAAGTTTCCTTTGTAAAAAAGCCTACATTAAGAAAATACACTTACAAAGGCAACATGGAATAGAGCAAATTAGAAAAATAATTAGAAACATTAAAGATAAATACTGCTACCCTTTGAGAAGAAGAGGGAAGTATGGAAGGTCCTTTAAAGCAGCTACAATTGAAAATGTTAATAAGAATTCATGAAAGAACAAGAACTGTAAATGAATCTTTTAAGAGGTAGAGAGATATGATAAATTGTGTTACTCTGAATAATCACAATTAGCAAAATAAAGAATAATTAAAGAAATCAAATTAGACCACATATAGTGATAAATGAGATTAGGCTTGTTAAAGAATTGTGTCATTAGCAGGTTTTTTGTGCTGGTGAGGAAAAAAATAAGGAAAGATAATTTTCTGTGAAAAAGAGGAATGTCTGTGTCCTGTTACATTGGTCTAATGGTGAGCTGTCTGCAGAGATGAGAATCTGCAAATAGGCAAGTGTTCCTAAACCCTCAGCAATGCAGTCTTTGTTTGACAACAGCCAATCAAGAAAGTACTTGGAAGATTCAGGTCACTAAATACTAACCTTTTTCTTGTCAAGTGAAGCTCTGAATTACATAGCAGGAAAGGGGTTTCTTTATGCTTATTAGAGATACTCAAGTTTGATCACATATTGTTTCCAATACTGCGGTAACTCTAGAAATTTCGTAAGGAAATTGTATTCCATTATATTAGTAATCCTTAAAGATATGCCAACAATAGTGTAAATTATTAGAGGCAATTTTAGATTTTTAAAAAACAATAGGAAAATTGACTCTTGACTTAGGAAATGTGGCCCAGTCCCAAATCTCAAGATTTGTGTTGTGTCCATATATCAATAGAATGACTTCTGGAAGAATGAAACTATCACGCTTGTGCCTGGAACTCCTCAAAACTGAGCTTGCCTGTGAAATTATATAGAAATGATTGTCTTGACTTGTTTTATCCAGTTCTTCCTGTTCGGGTTAAGTTAGAGACAGAGACTTAATTACGGAGTCACACTTATATGCCAACTAGCACAACTGCTAACAAGCCAACAGTTATTGACCTTTAGACACTGTTTTTCTCTAGCATCTATTGTTTTTAGTGGCTGCCTGTGCGTGTGCACTCATTTGCTCAGTCATGTATGACTCTTTGCCATTTCATAAACTGTATTCCACCAGGCTCCTCTGTCCATGGAATTTTGCTGGCAAGAACTGGAGGGCGTTGCCATTTTCTACTCCAGGGGATATTCTTGATCCAGGTATCAAACCTGTGGCTCTTGCATCTCCTTCACTGGCACAGATTCTTTATCACTGTGCTGCATGCTAGAATTGCTTTGGTATGGGAAAGACATTCTTTAGAAAATATATACAGGGTCTAAAGACAAAAAATCATTTATTCTATGCTGTTCACAAGTACTAAAAATTGATTTCTGATTATTACCAAATTATATAAATCTCCTCTTAGCCTAAGCCAAGTTGCCATTTTGATAATTCCCTGGAGACTATTCAAGCCTGCTCAAATATCTGATACCATTTTCATACATATTGTGAATAGATACATCTATATACATGTGCACTTCTTTCCTTCAACACATATAGCTTCCTCTGAGACAAATACTATTTTAGGCATGAGGTATAAAAATTGGTAAGCTAGACAAGGTTCTGTTTAGAGATTTTAATTGACAGGGAAAGTTGACAATAAGCAAATAGCTGAATATATAATGAAGTGATTAGTACTATATGTTGACTATAAAACAGGGTGATGCAGATAGTACAGGTCACTCAGGAGATAAATTTTCAGCTGATTCCTGAGTTTTAAGGAATCACCTATTCAAATATATTAGGATAAGACTGTAATATTTGAGTGATATTGATATGTTCCATGAACAGAAAGGTCAGTATACTTACAGTGTTCTGAACAAGGGTCAGAGTGGTAGCAAATGTGGTCAGAAACCAGCGGCGGATAGATTTTGAGTGCTGTTTATGTACACGTGCCATATTCTAAGTTTAAAGGGAAGATCGTTGGTTTAGTCAGAAATTGAAAGTGACAGTCACTCAATCATGCCCGACTGTGACCCCATGGACTGTAGCCCACTAGGCTCCTCTATTCATAGAATTCTCCAGGCAAGAACACTGGAGTGGGTTGCCATTCCTTTCTTTAGGAGAACTTCCTGACCCAGGGATCGAATCCAGATCTCTCCAATTTCAGGCAGATTCTTTACCGTTCTTTGCCATCGGGGACACCAGAGATGCCTAGATTTAATCAGAGAACAAGACAATTTGATTTATATTTTGAAAAATGTCCTTCTGCTTGCTCTGTTTTAAACAGATTGAAAGATCACAAGAGTAGAAACAGACAGATTAGAAGCTTCTTGCAATAATCTGGATGAAAAATAATGGTTTCAGTGAGAATTGCAAATGTACTGAGATTAAATTCATCAGAATTAAATGAGAACATTAAGTTCATCAGAATTGTTGGAGAGTGGGGCTGGAGGAGGGTGAAAACCGTTCTTCCTTAAAAGCATTAATTTTGGATGTCTGTTAGAATTCTAAAAGGATATATCAAAAAAATATAGGCATATGAGTCTGCAGTTGAGCTAAGACCTCAAATCTAAACGTGTACGTTTAGAGGTCAAAGGCATATCACTGCATTTAAAGCTATTAGATAAATGAGATTGTCAATGAAGATTCAGAGGAAAGAATGAGTTCTAGATAATATCCATGAACATTGTTAACTAGTGGAACTGAAGTTGACATAGGAGATCAAGGAGTAGTGCGTAAAGAAGGAAGAAAACTAGGAAAAAATATCCTGGATGTCTATAAAGAGAGAGAGAGAGAAAAAAAGAATGGCCAGCAGTATTAAACATTGTTGAATGGACAAATCATATAGACACAGAGAAATGATACTAGGGCCAATGGGGAGGGAAATGGGATAATGATTAGAGGAGGACTCAGGGTCTAGAGACTCTGAGTTTTATACAAGATTATTTGTGTGCAGACTGACAATGCTTCCACAGAGATAAATAGATGTTGCAGAAAAGAGAATCATTACAGAATTTGAATATTATAGAGTATATCAAATCCCTGGGATTTGTCTGTTTGTTTTGGCTGAATTGATAAATTAAACTTGTGCACTGCAAAATTAAGAACAAAACTCAGAATTTCCTACCACGACGTTAACCCATAACAGCTAACCTAAAAAGCCAGCAAATGTGATTCACTACATTTCTGCAATAGTAGAGGTGGTGAATTGTGTTGGCATAGATTAATTTATTATCCTATTGAGTGGTAATTTTGTGGGACAGAAGTAGTAGTCGACATTGTGCTAATTTTATATTCTTTAATTAGGAAAAATAATAGAGTAAGGAGAGAATTTCTGTGTTTTACTATAACTTAGAGAATTTCTATTGTCTTGTATTATAATAGAAATTTGGCTGTAATTGCTCAAAATCACACAAGGCAGTCAGGGCTGGTGGAGAGGTTATGGAAACGTGATCATCATATATCCTAGCTTTTTTACCTCCTTCCTAGTAAATAGGTAGAGCAGAGTAAGTGGAAGTCGTTGATTCATATTTGTGTGTCTTTTAAATCTCCAACTGTGTCTTTTAAAAACTTATTTGTGGCTTAATATAAAAAATAGATGTTTTATGCTCACATATAGAGCATAGTTTTGTTTTGTTTTTATTCTCTTCAAGTATTTTTGTAATGCATTTTCAGAAATGTGTCTTCAGAAATATAAACAATTGTTTCAAAGTGGTAGCAGTATCTAATGACTGCCTTTGGAGTAATCTTTATTCAGCAACCCTAATTTTTGGAGCAGCCATTCACTGAGCACTTTGATGCTACATGTGTACACATTACCTTGAAACTTGACAGTGATCAACAAGTTAAGAATTATTTCAAAATTTTACAAAATGAGGAAATAGAATTCTAGAGGGTTGAAATAACTTTCCTAAGCTCATGTACATTGTTGGCAGCTGACATTTTTTCCTTTTATACCATCATTGTCAATACCTGAATTTCTCACTGAAAAAGATTATTATGTATTATGTACATTATAGAAGTGCCTTTAGATTTGGGTCATTTAAAAATAATTTTTATTTTGAGAGAAAATGATATGAAGGAGGAAATTAATTGAAAAATTCTAGTATTTTCTATTCTGTTCAGTTGCTCAGTTGTGTCTGACTCTGTGCGGCCCCATGGACTTAGAAATACCATAAACAATAATTTGTTGGAAAGTGGGATAATAGGACAATACATCAGATCTGAGTTCGTGTCCTTGCTTAACAACTTAACACATGTGTAATTTTTGGCAGATAAATTTAACTCTTTGAATCTGAGTTCCTTATCAGCAAAAGTTTGTTTTAATAACTACTTGAGAGTGTGTGAAGTTTAAATTACAGATTTTTTTTTTACAGTGCAAAAGGAAAACATAATGCACTATTCCTCAAAACTTGAAGATAATGTTTCACTCTGAGGCTAAAGTTATGTATGAGCCACATGTAAGATTTATCAAAGGAAACAAAAGTGATTATATAAAAATAATTTTATGTTGCCTGGAGCACACTGTAAGATTCTAGCTCTAGTGAAGTTGTAGACTCTTCAGTTTGTAGCCATTCTTTAAAAGAAAAAAAAAAAATATATATATATATATTGATATAAGGGAAAGCACCATAGAATGATTCAGCCATTGAAATAAGAAAAATTTAGTTTCACACGTTTTCAGGTTAGTCTATAAAAAGGGATTTAAATATTTTGGGTATTGAGGATGTATATGTTTTTGAGAAGTGGAGACAGGTAATCAGCCTGCATTATAGCTTGAACAGAATCACTAAATTTTTCAGGGTTATTTTATTGTAAATTGAGAGGTATATTCAGTAAATTCATACTAGAAAGATATATTAATTGCAGAGTTTAGAGTGTACACCTTGAAACACGTTGACATAGATATACACCCATGAAACCATCATTACAATGAATAAAGTGAAAATATCCAACACTATGCAAAGTTTTCCCATGCTCACTTGTTACTTTTTTCCATTCTCACTTGTAATCCCTCTCTTCTGTTCCCCACCCCTCCCCCAATCCTTACTCTTTTTTTACACTATAAATTAGTTTACATTTTCCATAAATGTGGAAATTTGCATTTATTAAGTTTGTGCATTTTTATTTGGTTTTTTAAAGTCCATCACTAGTATTTTTAGATAATCCATGTTGCATATATAAGTACTTTATTATTTTTATAGTAGAGTGATATTCCATTGAGTAGATTTATCAAAATGTTTCTATCCATTTGCCTGTTGGTGGATATTTGTGCTGTTTTCAGTTTTGACTCTTACAAATAGTCATTATGAAGATTTAGGTACAAGTCTTTATATGCTTTTATTTTTCTCCATTTAAATTCTAGGAAAATAGTGAGTTAAAATGTAGGTATGTATTTTTTTTAACATCCAAAATGTTTTTGAAAGGAGTAGTAATATTTTAAATTTTCATTGACAACAAAGTTGTCCACATCCTCACTAAAATTTGGTTATGGTCAATGTATTTAACTTTGGCTATTGAAATAGATTATTAGTGACACGCCATTGTCATTTTAATTTGCATTCCCTTAGTGTCTCATTGTGTTGACCACCTTTTCATGAGCTTAGTTGACATCCTTATGTTGTCTTTGCTGAAATGTCTGTTCAAATCTTCTGCTCATTTCTTAAGTTGGATTGCTTATAAGCTTAATGAAATTTGAGAATTATTTATACATACAGAAAGTCCTTTATCAAGTATGTGTTATGTGAATATTCTCTCCTTATGGTGTCTGTCTTTTCATTCACTTAACAGAATAGTTTGAAGAGCAGAAGTTTTTAAATTTATAAAGTCAAATTTATCAGTATTTTGTGAATTGTGTTTTGATATTATAAACAGATTGGATAAATGTGTAATACAAGTTGATGAACACTACCATGATTCTTCTAGAAATTAGATTTTTATTATGCAAATTACAAACATCTACAGAAGAAAACATGATGTGATGAGCTGAAATGGATTCATCACCCATCTTCAATAATTATCAACTCAAGGCCAATCTTGCTTCATCTCTATTTCTTTCTACTTCTACATACACACAAGTTATTAATATCTTAAAGCATATTATTGATGCATATATAGAAGCCCATAAGTCATAAGTGTCTAATTCAAGTTTTCACAAAAGTGAAAACATTTCACTGTATGTTTTATTGTATATGGGTATGTATATTCTGGACTTCCCTGGTGGCTCAGATGGTAAAGAATCTGCCTGCAATGTAGGAGATTTGGGTTTGATCCCTCAGTCAGGAAGATCCTGTGGAAGAGGAAATGGCAACGCTCTCTAGTATTCATGCCTGGAAAATTCCATGGACAGAGGAATCTGTCCAGTTACAGTCCATGGGTCCATGGGGTCAAAAAGAGTAGGACACGCCTGAGTGATTAACAATTTTTCTTTTACTGTATATTCAAAATCTCAGTCAAATATTTAAATAGTATTAGCTCCCCAGAAGACCTGTGATACCCTCAAAGCAATCTCTATCCCTGCAAAGCCATTCACGAATTTTGCCTGTAATTAAACATTTATAATGGATTCATAAAGTGTGTCTTATCTTGTGTTAATTCTTTGGTTAACTGTATATTTATGAATTTATCCATGGTGTTTCATACAGTAAATTGTTCATTCATCTGGTTGCTATTTGTTATTCTTTTGTATGAACATAACATTATTTATTTATTAATTCTTGTATTGATGGACGTTTGGATTGTTTTTATTTTTGACTTTTCATGTAGTGTTGCTCTAAATATTTCTGTACATTTTCTTGTTGCTACTGTTCATATACATAGACTTTTGTTGAGTAAATAGCTAAAAACAAAGCTGCTGTATGACCATGTATTTTTCTAAACCGATATCTATATATATGAGATCAATATTAGTAGACAATGGCAGTTTTTATTAGTTATAACAATAAAGTATAAAAGAATAATTGATATAACATACCACATAATATTTTGTGTAATAATTTTTTAATCCCCTGATTGCTTTGTTACAGTACTCTTACATTGGTAGCCACTGGAAAAAATGCTATTGTATTCTATTATTCACTTAGTTGACATTTGCACTTGTCTCTCATAAGTAATTTTTGTGAATTTATCCAATTTTTTGGTCCAACAATTGATTTTCTGGAAATGCAAAGCTGAAGACTAGATTCTGAAATGAGGAAACCAACCAAAGTCCTTCAACTTTCTTTTGTCTTAACAAAGTGTTATTTGGTCTCCATAGATATAATTTTTTTTCATTATAACTGCAATAGCTTTTTAAAAAAACAAAACAAAATACTGTCCTAAGGCCTGGTACATAGATGTACTAAATATGATTCTGTTTCCTTCTATTACAGTAATTGTTTTACAATTTCCTTTAACCTTTTCATAATTGTTAGCATCTAGCCTTTTACAGAAAGTACCTCCACAGCTACAGATTTAGTACCATCTAGACAAAAAGTAGAAATCCACTGCTATGTAAACCTTCAAGCTTCAATGACAAACCAAAACCACATCTCTATGAAACAAGTGTATCTTAATCATGTTTTCACAAGGGATCCAACATACTCCATCTTTATGTAAGTTCGGAACAAATCCAAAAGCAGTATAGATTTGAGTAAAATATTCCCATGTCAAGAAATGTTGAAAACTTTGAAATAGCTCTTAATGATAAGAAACAAGGTAATCATTTTGAAAATTGGAAGCCTCACTTTTGCTCTCGCAAATAAGCCAGTTACTGACTTATGGTTTTCAGTACAGTGAATAAGGTTACTTGAATTGCTTATCTAGACTTATCCTATGCTTCAGTTCAGTTCAGTTCAGTCGCTCAGTTGTATCCAACTTTTTGCAACCCCATGGACTACAGCATGACAGGCCTTGCTGTCCATCATTAACTCCTAGAGTTTACTCAAACTCATGTCCATTGAATTGGTGATGCCACCCAACAGTCTCATCCTCTGTCATCCCCTTCTCCTTCTGCCTTCAATCTTTCCCAACATAAGGGTCTCTTCAAATAAGTCAACTCTTCACATCAGATAGCCAAAGCATTGGAGTTTCAGCTTCAGCATCAGTCCTTCCAATGAATATTCAGGACTGATTTCCTTTAGGATTTACTGGTTGGATCTCCTTGCAGTCCAAGGGACTCTCAAGCGTCTTCTCCAACACCATAATTTAAAAGAATCAATTCTTCAGTGCTTAGGTAGTTATTATTTTAAAACCATTGCATTTAAGTATGTTCATGGCTAACTAGATTTGACATTTATTTCAATGAACTGACAGAAGTTTACAGAACTCAGTGTACACAGTAATATAGTGCAGTGTGTCTTCTGTATGACTTTGCTAACTATTGCCACTTGTGAATAAGTATTTTTCATTGGGTAATGAAAGGCTAAATTGATTACAAGTTATAAACAGATTAGGTGTCCCTGAAGTGAATGAGGAATGTAAGCTTAAAGTTGAAATAATAACCATAATTTAAAAGAATCAATTCTTCAGTGCTTAGGTAGTTATTATTTTAAAACCATTGCATTTAAGTATGTTCATGGCTAACTAGATTTGACATTTATTTCAATGAACTGACAGAAGTTTACAGAACTCAGTGTACACAGTAATATAGTGCAGTGTGTCTTCTGTATGACTTTGCTAATTATTGCCACTTGTGAATAAGTATTTTTCATTGGGTAATGAAAGGCTAAATTGATTACAAGTTATAAACAGATTAGGTGTCCCTGAAGTGAATGAGGAATGTAAGCTTAAAGTTGAAATAATACAAAACCTGATTTGCACATACATAATGTAACCTAAAAGATCTTCATG
>SJYC01001526.1:0-14025 GCA_006408675.1 Madoqua kirkii | reverse complement strand
TAGCCATCTGACATAAAGTCTGTTACTCAGCCTCTCTGGGTCTGTCTTTTTATCTGTAAAATGAAGGGTGAGACAGCTCCCAGGAAAGTTGGCCCCCAACACTCCAGCTGGTCCATGACAGTCTTCATCTGTTCTTTTGATGAAAATGTCAGGGTAAAGAGCAGACTAGAAGGATTTTTTATTCTGAGATCACGTCTTCCTACATTTTCAGTGTGAAAATTTTTGTTGTTGATTTAGAAATGATTGTGGGCTTTCTAGGTGGTAAAGAATCCACCTGCCAATGTAGGAGACACAGGTTCAATCCCTGGGTTGGGAAAATCCCTTGCAGGAGGAAATGGCAGTTCACTCCAGTATTCTTGCCCGGAGAATCCCATGAACAGAGGAGCCTGGCAGGCTACAGTCCATAGAGTCGAAAAGAGTCAGACACAGCTGAACAGCTGAGGGCTAGAAATGATTGCAGTTACAGATGCAATTATAGATTGGTTTGTGGGTGTGGTTTCAAATATTTTCACTTGGCAAAATTAAAAGTTGGCTTGTCCTCTCCTTCTTCCTTTTCTTATCCTTCTTCTTCCTCCGCATCCCCGTTCTTCTCCCCTTTGTCTATTTTTTAATTGTCTGAACTGAATACTTCAGACCCTCTAACTCATTCCTCCCATCCACACTAAGAGGCCAGAATTATCTTCTTTTTTTTTTTTTCCAGATAGAGAGATTAAAACTCAGATTAATTAAATTACTCAAGGTCACATAGCTGGCAAAATGTGTTCATTTCATATCTAGCTTCCTGCCTCCATACTGAACATGAATAAGTGAAAGATAAAAAGAAAAGAAATTAGATAAAAAGATAAGGCATCCTTTTTTCTAATTACAAAGCTATAATGTAGTACCTTTGAAGCAATTTCTCTACAAACAGCAGAGTTAAAAAAAACATTTTGGCAAAAATCGTACATGTGTCCTTCTATGTAAAAAGTGTAACTATGAGGAAAATGGAGAAGGCAGTGGCAACCCACTTCAGTACTCTTGCCTGGAAAATCCCATGGACAAAGGAGCCTGGTAGGCTGCAGTCCATGGGGTCGCTAAGAATCAGACACGACTGAGTGACTTCACTTTCACTTTTCACTTTCATGCATTGGAGAAGGAAATGGCAACCCACTCCAGTGTTCTTGCCTGGAGAATCCCAGGGACAGGGGAGCCTGGTGGGCTGCTGTCTATGGGGTCGCACAGTCAGACACAACTGAAGCGACTTAGCAGCAGCATGAGGAAAATATCTTAGTTTGGGGACATATTTACAATAATAGATGAAGTACAACTATCTCCTTCTTCTCCAACATCTCAACAAAAAAGACGATAGTCAACGGTAACTGAAATTAAAATTAAAATACAAAGCCTGAGATTTTGGAGAGAAGAAATTTCTATAATCTGTACGTAGCACAATGTCTAGTGCATAGTGAGCAGTTATAAGCAGTAGCTTTAGTGCTCACTTTGGCACATATATACTAAAATCAGAACAATACAGAGATTAGTATGGCCCCTGCTCAAAGATGACAAGAAAATTCATATTTTTTATGTATAGCTGAATCACTTTGCTATACACTAGAAACTAATAAAACATTGTAAATCAGTTATACTTCGGTTTAAAAAATAGCTTTCATTCCTTCTTTCCATCAAAATTGCTGAGCAAATAGCATGTGCCAGCACTGTCCCGTACCCTGGAATACAGCAGCTGAGAAGCTAGACAAAAGCCCTGCCCCTCGGAGCTGGCACTGTAAGGCTTGTTACACCTGTAATTACATCCTCTGCAGCAGCTTTCACTCACATGCACTCTCTCTGCTCACAGGAGGAAGGAGAGAGGTTCACGGCCACACTCTGCAGCCCTTCAAGGCCACGGCAGCCTGGACGTGGTGGGTCATCGGAAATACGGGGCTGCAGCTGCCAGCTTCCCACTGGGTGCAGAGGAGGGGTGCTTTCTGGGGGAAAGGAAAGGTGACGGGAAGGAGGAACTGGGTAAAGGCAGGAGGTCAGAAGAGGCTGGCAACCAGAGGACCAGGACCTGGGTCTAAACTCTTCCTTCAAGCAGTTTGGGCAAATCCAATGTCGGAGCAGAAAACCAAAGCTCTACATGGTAGTACCTGCCTGCCAGCCACTCCCAACTCTGGCCTCCATCCCACCCATGCCAGGAGGCTAGGTACCTTCTGGATTAAGGAATGCTGATAGGAGCCCCTTGGGCCCTTTGTGTCTCATACCACACAGCTTTCTTGTGGGAAACCATAAAAGTGAAAAGGTTTGGGGGCCAGAGGCCCCAGTTCTATTTCTGGCCTGTATCTTGCCATTTTCACCTCTTACCTCCTTTAAACCCTAATGCAGCATCTCTCACTCCCAGAGCAGACCCTGAAGCACCCCCCAGAGAACCTCTTGCGTTCCAGGGAACACCGTTTGCAAACTATGCAAAACTCCCCCAAAATTTATTTCAGATCTGGTATGAGCCTTTTAAAAAGAGTTACTGTTATTAACAAGAATCGCCACCAAAAAAGAGTTGGGATTATAAGAAAATCATGAACTCTGGGAGTGGGACTCAGGCACTGAGAGTTTCTCAACAGTTTGCCAGGTGACTAATCCAGGCCTGAGAAGTAGGGATTAAGGAGAATAATCAAAACATCAAGGAAATGCCTCAGTGCACCAATGTATAACATGCTTTGGAAATATAGATGAGTTAAAGATAAGTTATGCTTTGGGAAGGGAGAGGATGTAAGGGAAAGTCACAAAGGGGAGGCAATATCTGAGCTCAACTTTACATTATGACGGAGGGGTCCCTAGGGCCTCCCTACTTAAGATGTGGTCTGCAGGCCAGCAGCACTGATGTCTCCAGGCCACTTGTTAGAAACACATAATTCTGGAACTTTCCTGGAGGTCCAGTGGCTAAGAGTCTGCACTCCCAGTGCAGGGGACTTGGTTCAGTTCCTAATTCGGGAACTAAGATCCCACCTGCCACAGCTAAGATGCAGCTCAGCCAAATCAATATTTCTTAAAAAGTATAAAAGAAATGCATAAGCCAAGGTCCCCTCCCAAACCTACTAAATGAGAATCTGCATTTTAACAAGGTCTGCAGTTATTAATAGGCATGTTTAATGTGAGATACCTTGGGGTAAATGGACTAAACAACACTCGCCATCATAAACCTGGTCAGTTTAGATTCAACGTGGTATACTATACCTGAAGTTGGTTTTTCAATTTATCTTTTAAAATAAATCCCAAACCTGATATTCTCAGGTGACCCAAATGCCATTTCATGATGACATCTGCAGGTCTGAAAGTGAGGACTGAGCATTTTAATGAATCCGCTGATGGAGAGTATGTTTATACTACAGGTGTGGATTGCCCTCAGATAGCTCTGGAGGTTGGACAGGCTAGGACATAGGTCCCAGTGTTCTTGCCTTCAGACACATGCTGGCGCACAGCCTTCCCCGTGGGCACCATTTTACTTGCATCACATTGCTCAGTGATCAGTGTGGGGTTAGGGGTAGAGGACTGGGGATGTGTAGGCTGCTCTGAATGGCTGCTGGTCCAACAGCTCAGCTTCTGGTCCCAAGGAGCTAAGCCTATGTCCTAGTTTAACCCTCAGTTCCAACTGGCTGTTAGGATAACTCCAGGCAGACATGTTTCAGCGCAACCCAGGCCAGTTTGGGTTTTGTTTTTCAACCGTTTCTCTAAGTAAAGTAATAAATCATTTTTTGCCTGAAAGTACTATGAGCAATGAATTCTTTCATGCAAATCCACCTACCTGATGGGTTGAACACAATTATGGAAGATGGTACATTTCAGTCAGTATGTAGAATGGTCCTTGAGATCTCCGTGAGGTTTATATGAGAAATTAATCAGGAGCCACACATCCAGCTCTCACTGCGGTGCTCTTGAAGCAGATAATGCACTCCGCACTCCTCTCTTTACACACTGCAGCTGCCCTGCCCAGAGGCATATGGGACCCTAGATTCCCCACCAGGGATCGGACCTACACTCGCCTGAAGAGGAAGTGCAGAGTCTTAACCACTCAAGACTGCTGCTTCCCAAGCAGGGTCCACAGACCCGGTAACCAGGTTATAAACACCATTCTTGGACCACTTTCACTAACTCCAATAGAAGGGTTTGAAGAACCCACCATTAAAACCACAGCCTCATCCAGGCCGGTTATGCCATAGTATTCTTTTGAAGTTCTCCAAGAAAACAAGAGTCTAAAACCATCTCCTATTGTAAATAGCAGTTCTCTGAACATTTTTCCTTCTACCCACATAAACCTTTTGTACTTGAGAGACTGGTTCCTCTTCTTTGCCAAGGAAGGCCATCGTCTAGCTGCACGATTTTTAAAAAATATTTATTTATTTGGTTGTGCCACGTCTTCACTGAGGCACATGGGATCTTTAGCTGTGGCATGTGGGATCTTAGTTCCCTGACCAGAGACTGAATCCGTGCACCCTGCATTGGGAGTTCGGAGTCTTAACCACTGGAACTGGGGAAGTCCCCTTTGTGCATGGTTGATCCCATCTAGCCTCTGGCCTCCATCTTGCTTTGTTTGTTCACAGCCCTTACCCATCTCAATTTTTATGTTTTTATTTGCCCCAGCCCTCCTCTCCCCTACTTGAGAGCATTCCTTCTTACTGTGACAGTCTTCAGTTTATTCTGTTTCTCTGATCAGCGTTCTTCTTCCCACCTAAATAAGTACTCCCAAGCTTTTCTCTCCAGACCTCCTCTCTTCTGCTTTTCTTCTGAGGAGTTTTGTTCCCCTTGATAGAGCTTCCTTAAGCACATCTGGGAAAATAGTCCCAAATCTTTATTCCCTTCAGCCCTAGCCCAGTCTTGTTAAGTTTTTACTTGACATCTCCGCTTGCCTGCCAGACCCAGACTCCTCAGCTTCCACTGGACTAGCTTCTTCCTCTGGCTGCCTGGTCTAAGTCAATGTCAGCACACAGGCTGCACTTCTAAACATCACTGAGCTTAACATGAACTTTCTCCACCATCATCATCATTATTTTCCTGCCTCATTGGTTCCCTGAAACTCAGCAGCTTTCCATTTTTTAAATTCATGGTCTCCCTTCTGCAAAGGCAAGAACAAAATCAAAGTGGTTTTGAAGAGTTCTGACTTTCTAAACTTGCTTACAACCCAGAGCTCCGGTTTTTCTCTGACCTTCATGGGCCCAGACAAGACCTGTCCAATTTCTTCCCCAGGTTTATTTCAAGTGGAATGAACCTAGAAGGACCCTTAACACTGGGGTCCTGGAACTGCTAGGATGCGAACCCTAGACTTTTGTACATTTGGTGGAGTGTTTGCTCTCAGCTCCCTGAACACACCCAAGCTTTCCTTCTGCCATGGTAATATTCCCTTGCCTCCTTTCCTATTAATTGAAATTGTATCTAGCCATTGCTCAAAATTTACCATAAACAGCAAAATCGGTAATCTCTCCCTCCTTTGAACCATTTTGAACCATGCCTACTATGAGCGTGAACTTTTTTATCTTTTGTCTTTTTTTTTTTTTTTTTTTTGGTCACTCTGCACAGCCTTGTGGGATCTTAGCTCCCTCACCAGGGACTGAACCTGGGCCTCAGCAGTGAAAGCATCAAGTCCTAACCCCTGGACCTTCAGGGAATTCCCCAGTGTAAGTTTCTTAGTGACTAAAAGGAGTTTCCCACTCATTTCTTTATCTGCTACCACTCCAGGCACCACCCCATCTCTCGCCTGGGCATAAGGCTTGAAGACAAGTGCACGATAAATGTTGTCTCTTTGGTGTCCAAGAAGTATGTTTGATCACCAGTTTTTGTATAATACCTATTTCATTTATTCCAGCATACACATGTTTTACAGTTTAACATTGGTGAAGTTGGGATTCATCCTATAATCATTGACTGCTATAATTTATTTAGCAGCATTTTTTCCTCTCAGTGGTACATAAACTATGGAGGCATATTACATTTGATGGTGCTTTGATTCAGTGAAATCAAGCATCATTCAAGCATCTCTGATAACAATTATGTTCACTCATCTGTCCTCTCTCTACAGTGAATCATTCTCTTCTCAATGTTTCTTTAATTTCTGTTCTCCACTCCTACAGTTGTCTCCTCTTTACCTCATTTAAATCTCTACCTTTCTCACATAGTCACATTATTACACTACATTAAGACTGTGCTAAATCCAAAGGTGTTATTGGCTTATGATAAAATGCTGTTTACAATTCTGTTTACTATAGAATGAATGCCAGTTCACTATATAAGCTAGTTAAAATACATCTATTTTTAAGTGTGAACAGACCACCATGCTATAGGAGCTTCCATTTATGAAGACAACGTGGTCAGAAGTCAAGCACTGTTGAAATTAAATACGCCAACTAGAGCAACAGGATGTATTTTTAACGACAACGTAATTATCATTCTTTAAGCAGCAGTGTGGCCTAGAGAGTCTCCAGAGAGTAAAGGTTTCTAAACATTTCCAGATGCCCTGTACCATGCAATTTCCTTCTTTACATACCTTCATTCTTCATTTGTTTACGAGACTGAGAGAGCCAATGGTCTTGGGCCAGGCAACTACATGGAGGGGACTCTGTCCCCATCAGCATGGATGGGCGAGGAGAGTTTGGGGGACCTGCCATGACTCTGAGTGTTGCAGAAATAGCCCGTCTCTCACCTCTGCCCGCAAACTGCTGCCGCTGCTGCTAAATTGCTTCAGTCGTGTCCGACTCTGTGAGACCCCATAGATGGCAGCCCACCAGGCTCCCCCATCCCTGGGATTCTCCAGGCAAGAACACTGGAGTGGATTGCCATTTCCTTCTCCTCCCACAAACTAGGATCCAGCAAAAAAAGATAACTTGCCCCACAGACTCTACACTCTGCGATCCCAAACTATTCTGCCTCTCTCAAGCTTTTTGTTCCTTCCATCCACAGCAGCACTAATAAGACTTTCTGTGACTGCGGAAATGTTTTATAACTCTGCACTATCCAGTACAGCAGCCACTGGCCACATATGGCTATTGAGTAGAGCACTTGAAATGTGGCTAGAGCCATGTGGCAAGAACTCAGGTTTTTTAACTTTAATTAACTTAAATTTAAATTCATGGCTAGTGGCTACCATACTGGAAAGCCCACATCTAGCATGTACTTTCTACATGTGCACTTGGCTTGAACATTTCTCCAGATCCCCAACCTTCAAGGAACAGCTCAGAAGCTGTTATCTCCACAAGATTCAGCCTTCCACTGGAAATCATTCCTTCCTCAGAATTTCCATTACACATTGAACCATTTTTGGTGTATGTAACATTTTCAATGTATACATAATCATATATCACATCCTTGACCTGTCCTTTCTCTGAGGGCTGTGGGAGAATATAATTATGTCTTCTTCTTACTTTGGATCCCACTATGTCTAGTGTAGTGAAAAAAAGTAAAAGTGTTAGACACTCTGTTGTGTCCAATTCTTTGTGACCCCATGGACTATAGCCCATCAGGCTCCTCTGTCCATGGAATTCTCCAGGCAAGAATACTAGAGTGGGTTGCCATTCCCTTCTCCAGGGGATCTTTCCAACCCAGGGATAAAACCCAGGTCTCCTGCATTGCAGGCAGATTCTTTACCATCTGAGCCACCAGGAAAGCCCAATATCTAGTGTTGAGATGTTTTTAAATGTCTGTCACATTAATCTTCTATGACTAGAAGCAGAGTTGTTCACATTAACAATGAGGAATTGACAAGGATTACTGTGTAGTACAGGATTACCAAAAGACAGATTTGGGCCTTGGCCTCCAGCTCTTGGGAGGTAACTTCTAGACCCCTGAACTGTCCTACCTAACAGGATGGTCTTCGTTCACCTGGGGGCCTATAGCCATGCCAGATGGTCTAGGCTAACAGTTTGATTTATGATGGGGTCTTGGGCCAAGGGTTATCAACTCAGCCTCTGGAAGAACAGGAGACTAAGGTCAACCATATGGGGAGTCAGCTGTATCCAGATGGCCAGCCCCCTCAAAAAACTCGACATCTTGATGAATTTGGGCAGTATCTCCCTGGTAGGCGATATTCAGTGTATATTGTCACATATTGCTGAGAAAAATAAGCTTGGCACAGGCTAAGTATTCAATATTTAATGAGTGGCTGAATGGATGGATGAAAGAATGATGTTCCTTAATACTGCAAAATCATGCGAGTTGCCAGACTCACTCAGGTCGAATCATTTCCTGTCTGGGATCTGAGTTTTCCTTTTTCTTCTTTCCTAGATAGGCACTTAATCCAGGTGTAGAGTTTACAGATTTTTTTCATTTCCATTTTGAATCCTCATTTCCTGTCTCCTGTCAAGAAATCCCTAAGCTTGCCTTTCATTTTCCCCTTTCCTCTATAACAGAATCCTAGGCCTTATAAGGGTCTCAAAATATTTACCTGGAAGGCATTTGAGCCTTTTCTTTATTGGAAGGGGGCCCTCATGAAACTGTTCACACACAAGAACAGAAGAAGACAGTCCCAGAGAGGCAAGAAGTGGGACACACACAGCAGGAATGATGAGCAAGCCCACAAGGTCTGGGGAAGGGCAGCTGGAGGGCTCCTGGGGTCCTCTGGGGGCCAGGATGCTGCTCAGGTGGTCCAGGAGCTGCTGCTCTGTCTGTGAGGGGACATGGCTGGCAGGTCCATGTGTGGACAGCTGTCCACACCCCATAGATGTCCATATCAGGCAGGACAGTCCAAGGGTTTAGAAGTTACCTTTGCCAGGCACAGCCTCGGAGTCCCTAGGCAAACACTGACCAATAAATCAAGTTGAAAAATATGTAGGAAGCTGGGAATATCAACCGGGAGTATTTGTCGATGGCGTGGGTGTTCTGGAAGATGCGAAGACCCACCTGGCCCTTCAGAAGCCCCTTCTTCCTGGAGGAGCTGGATTCATTGCTTAGGGCTAGGTGGACCACTATTTTGTCTTGTCTTTCTTCTTCTGGCAGAATATGGCTTCTCGGGTACCCAGCTAGGCTGTTGGCCTCAGACTCACTGTAGCTTCCATCTAGCATCATGGTTCTTGAGTGAAGCATTCCACACATGCATGGGAACTGTGGGCAACAAACACAAGTGGAGATGTCAGGCACATTTAGACTTGGAAGAAATCCAGATGAAGGGGCCTGGCTGAGAATATCAGTTCAGTTCAGTTCAGTTCAGTTGCTCAGTCATGTCCGACTCTTTGCGACCTCATGAATTGCAGCATGCCAGGCCTCCCTGTCCATCACCAACTCCCAGAGTTCACTCAGACTCACATCCATCAAGTCAGTGATGCCATCCAGCCATCTCATTCTCATTGTCCCCCTCTCCTCCTGCCCCCAATCCCTCCCAGCATCAGAGTCTTTTCCAATGAGTCAACTCTTCGCATGAGGTGGCCATTCGGAACCACAGAAAGCAGAACTAGCAACATCTCCAGAGATCACTTTGTCCAATGACTCTCTACCCTAGCTGCATATTAGAATCACTTTGGGAGTGCTTTAAACTGGACACACCTAGGCTCCACTCTAGACTAATTGATTTAAGGCTCTCAGGTTATTCTACTAAGGAGAACTTATCTAGTCCAAATGCCCTCAGTTACAAAAGCGAAAACTAAGAACAAGAGACGCGATACAACTCTCCTGGGATCAGACAGCTGGTGTCAGAATTAGGACTTTCAATCCGCATATTCTGGTTCCAGCCAGGGGACCCCACCTCTGTATATAAATACAAGGATGATTAGGTAGGAGACTGTCCTTATTTTAAAGGGTTACATTTAAGGTTCAAGGGTCATGGTGCCTACCTGTATTGTACTTTTATTGTTTTATTTTTTCTTGGATAATCCTCTAAGTATAATTGATTTACAATATATAGTTCCAGGTATAGAACAAAGTGATTCAGTTTTATATATATAAGTATGCGTATGCAGATCAGCAGCTGCATACATATGCAGATAGATATAGATATATATGAGACCTTTTTCAGAGTCTTTTCCATTATAGGTTATAACAAGCTATTGAATACAGTTCCCTGTGCTATACAGTAGGTCTTTGTTTATTTATTTTATATACAGAAGTGTATATCTGTTCATCCCAAACTCTTAATATATCCCCCCTCCCATCAGCCCTTTGCCCTGTACTTTTAAATGGTTCAACTGCACTGACCAAAAGATATGTTTATATGAGAAAAAGTTCATACAAAAATGGCAAAATGTCAACAATGTTGGATGGAGGGGCAGGGTGTATGGATGTACATTATCCTATTTTTTCAACCACTTCTGCAAGTATGAAAAGTTCAGAGAAATTATAAGGTGGAGGGAGGGAAATGGTTTTACTTAACTCCTCCTCACAATTTGAGTCAGCAAAGTGGCAACAATTAACATTTGGCTCATGAGCCCATGTTTGTTGAACGAAGGCTTTGCCATATTTTGAATGATTCTATATAGGAAAGTCCAATACTTTACTGTATAAAGTCCAAAAGTATTTAAATATAATCCGAAGGTATTTGATAATAATCTATGTATAGATCATTAAAAATTTAAACAAGGATTCACATACCCTAGTAAAAAGGATTTGTGTTTGATTGATGCTGGACAAAGGTAGATGCTAGCCAACTGACTATGGGTTTATTCTGTCTGTTGGCTGTAATATGTTTCAAACTCTGCTCTCAGTGTGCCTTTTCCACCTGGGAAAGTAAAATAATATTTTACACCCTGTCTCCTATTATCATGGATCTTGAAATATACAGATGGATACCAAGAGGCATTAGGATACAAAAATAGATGAAAAAATCAAAATTACTTGAAGTATTTTTACACTTGAAGAAATCTGTAGTTTGGAGAGCTATTTTTTTTTAATCAGACATGATTGTTTCATTATAATTTCTATATCTTGTCCCATCAGCAATAATAATTAAGTAGCACACTAATATATTCCTAGATTAATTAACATAGATTTTAAGGATAAGGGTTAATAAGAGGTCATCTATTTAATTCTTTGCATTTAAATATAATCACACTCAAACTTGGTAACATTATGAGACACTGTTATATCACTGGGGACTTCTTTTTTTAAGACACAGGTCTTCACTCCTTTTCCTTGCTCTAAGCTGAAATTCTTTCGGCTAAAATAAACACAGACTTTTAAGATTTTTAGTTAGAATCAGGTGATGCTCAAGATTATGGAAAATCTCTATTTCCCACATCAGCTCATTTCTAAGAAAAATTAAGTGGCTCTTGGCACACTGGACAGGTCTGGATAATCAGCCAAAGAATTTGAGCACATACAGTGGAGCAGATCCCGTGCCTCCACGCTTTGCCTTCCAGCTTCATCCCAAAGCAGCATAGGGCCCCCTTTTGAACCTGGGTGAATCTAGCAGGCTCTGGTTAGATTGCCATCTGCAGAGCAGAAGCCAGACTTTAGTGGGCATCAGAATTGCTCAGCAACGTGTCAGCAATGCCAATTCCAGGGTGCCAGCTCCAGAGAATCTGAATCCATAGGTATGGGGTATGCCTGGAATCTTCATCTTTAGTAGGCTGAGAAGGTGAATCCAGGCCCCTCTGGGAACCTCAGCTCCACTGGGGGCCATGTTAACAGTCGTGAATAGTGATTTTTCTATGGAGCAGTGAGAGAGAGATTTCACGTCTCCCCACCTGTCTAGCCTCCAGCAACTACACCTTCTCAGCCTTTCAATCGCATGTTTGACAACAGTGGAGAGCAAGCCCTTCCTGCCCAGGTTTCTGTTCCCATAGACAGGGAACTAGACTTGGGGCCAATGGTCTGTCCACTGCTGACTTCCTCCTTGCTCCTTAGATGGCGACGTATCATCACCGCCCAGGACCAGGCTCATCATGTGGTAATAGGTTGATGATCTGCCTGAGAACATGTTGTATGAGGTTAATAGTTCACAAGTCCATATTTGTTAGAGGAAGGCTTTGCTATTTTTTTGAAAAGCTCTCCACAAGGAAAGCCTAACAGATTATAAATCAAGTGCTTAAGTAGAATCAAAGGCATTGGATAATGATCAGTGTACAGATTATTGAAAATGTGAACAAATACCCAAATGCTGAAGCAGAAAAGTTCTGAAGAGAACTTGAAATGTGTATCTTAAACATTCTAGCATATTTAAAGACACCCTGGAAATACTTGTCAGATATATTGTGGAATTGAAAGACTATTTTTGAAAATGTAGCACATCCTTTTTGCCTAAAATTTAAAGCTCTCTTATGCAAAGGAACTCCCAGACATCTAGACATGCATCAGTGTAGGATTTTTCAGTCCCTTAATCTCTACATCTTTCATATGAACATCATTTTTATTGGTGCAATGATTAGTAAGGATTTGGTAACAAGTAGGCATCTTATTTCTTAACATGACTAACATGTGAATAGAACAGACTTTCCCTCTCTGCCCCGTGCATTGCCCATTTGCCCATTTGCATTTCTCATAGTATACTTTAGTGTAGTGCAGTGCTGTGTAGATAGCACAGTATTTCCAATGAGCCTAAAGGCTAAAGTCTCAGGATCAATGGGCCAGAGAACTGATAAATATATGAGTTTTTTATTTTAGAACTTTCTTCTTGTCTGCTCAATGGCCATGGAGACATTTCCCTAGACATGTTCAGGAATGATAGTGAGACTTTACATGCATCTAGAACCACACAGTTTCAAAGTAGCTTTCCCATACATTATTGCAAGGGTGTTGTAACCCTTAACAGTAACCCTGGGAGGTAGGTGGGGTGAGGATTGTGCTATACCTTTTTAAAACAGATGAGAAAACAGGCCCAAGAGAAGTGGCAGAGCTGAGATCAAGAACCCAAGTCTTTCCAGTTTTTGTCCAAAGACTAGCTACTTTCTGGGATCCTTTGTGATAGAAGCTAGAATATTCTGAAATGGATCCTCCTCCTTTTGCACAAACATCCCACCCCCTCCCCCCCACCGCCTCGCTATTCTCATCCAACCAGCAGCATGGACTCCAACAAGGAAATGAATGAAACTTCTCTCACCTTCTCCTGCAGCTTCCGCTCCTTCCGCTCCTGCACGGTGGTCAGGTAGTTGACGGCCGCGTACTCCAGCACCGAGAGGAACACGAACACGAAGCTGACCCAGAGGTAGATGTCCACGGCCTTGATGTAGGACACGCGGGGCATGGAGGCGTTCACGCCCGTGATGATGGTGGACATGGTCAGCACCGTGGTGATCCCTGCAATGTCCAGCTTTAGTTCAGCCTCTGACAAGCTACATGGTGGCCCCATATTACATACTCTCTCTCTCTTATATCCAACCAGAAGTGCCCCAGGCAGGTTTCCTCCTCATAGAGGTGTGAGGGTCTGCTCCAAAGCAGCCACCCCATTCTCCTCCTGGGCCACTCACTGCGTGTCCCCTTTTACTCTGAGCCCCTTGGAGCTGGGGGTCTCTGTGATGTGACTGCCAAGATCCATGCTGCATCCCAGAGGATCTGCTCAGATGTGGAATTTAAAACAGTCACTGTGAAAATCGACTATACGTCAATAAAAAATAATTTTTTTAATTTAATAAAATGTAACTAATTTAATTTAAATTTAAAACTAATCAATTTAATAAAAATTTAAAAGCAGGGGCTAAAGAACCCCTCTCAAGGAACCTTCCCAAACATCATCCACCCTCATCTGAGTCCAGAAAGCTTGTCACACCAATTTCTTCCTCATTGTGCCTTGCTGGTCAAACCCTCTCGTGTCTCAGGGCCCAACTTGATTTTGTCCAAATTGACAATGATGAGGTGCAAGTGTTGACTCTGACACTTAGGGGCTTCCAAGGCTAAGCCACAACTCCAGGGAACGCAGCCCCCGTCTCCTTCCAAGAAATCATGAAACATGGGCCCTGCTCCCAAACTCTGTCTAAACAAAGCCAACAAACTAAGTTTTTGTATTTACAGAGTAAGTTTGGGTGTTTGTCGAATTGCCTCATTTATCAAAGTACTGAGCTCTGACACTGCCAGTGGTGGAAGTCCACATCCAGAAAGTGGACTTTCTGAAAGTATTCTCTTTCTGCAATGATTTGGGCAGAGGTG
>SJYC01001525.1:0-20336 GCA_006408675.1 Madoqua kirkii | reverse complement strand
CCCCCTCCCCCCCACCGCCTCGCTATTCTCATCCAACCAGCAGCATGGACTCCAACAAGGAAATGAATGAAACTTCTCTCACCTTCTCCTGCAGCTTCCGCTCCTTCCGCTCCTGCACGGTGGTCAGGTAGTTGACGGCCGCGTACTCCAGCACCGAGAGGAACACGAACACGAAGCTGACCCAGAGGTAGATGTCCACGGCCTTGATGTAGGACACGCGGGGCATGGAGGCGTTCACGCCCGTGATGATGGTGGACATGGTCAGCACCGTGGTGATCCCTGCAATGTCCAGCTTTAGTTCAGCCTCTGACAAGCTACATGGTGGCCCCATATTACATACTCTCTCTCTCTTATATCCAACCAGAAGTGCCCCAGGCAGGTTTCCTCCTCAAGAGGTGTGAGGGTCTGCTCCAAAGCAGCCACCCCATTCTCCTCCTGGGCCACTCACTGCGTGTCCCCTTTTACTCTGAGCCCCTTGGAGCTGGGGGTCTCTGTGATGTGACTGCCAAGATCCATGCTGCATCCCAGAGGATCTGCTCAGATGTGGAATTTAAAACAGTCACTGTGAAAATCGACTATACGTCAATAAAAAATAATTTTTTTAATTTAATAAAATGTAACTAATTTAATTTAAATTTAAAACTAATCAATTTAATAAAAATTTAAAAGCAGGGGCTAAAGAACCCCTCTCAAGGAACCTTCCCAAACATCATCCACCCTCATCTGAGTCCAGAAAGCTTGTCACACCAATTTCTTCCTCATTGTGCCTTGCTGGTCAAACCCTCTCGTGTCTCAGGGCCCAACTTGATTTTGTCCAAATTGACAATGATGAGGTGCAAGTGTTGACTCTGACACTTAGGGGCTTCCAAGGCTAAGCCACAACTCCAGGGAACGCAGCCCCAGTCTCCTTCCAAGAAATCATGAAACATGGGCCCTGCTCCCAAACTCTGTCTAAACAAAGCCAACAAACTAAGTTTTTGTATTTACAGAGTAAGTTTGGGTGTTTGTCGAATTGCCTCATTTATCAAAGTACTGAGCTCTGACACTGCCAGTGGTGGAAGTCCACATCCAGAAAGTGGACTTTCTGAAAGTATTCTCTTTCTGCAATGATTTGGGCAGAGGTGGTGTGGTTTGAGCTCCCTGAGGTTTTCACCACGTGGTCTGGGAAACTGAGGGCAGCGTGGAATTGGAAAGCAAGACGTAGGAGGAAAGTTCGCTCCTCTGACTTGGGCAGACCATCATCACTTGAGAACCCTGAATGGCGACTTTTACTTCTCTACATAGTGACTGGTTGAAAAACACAAAAGACAAAACCCCACCCTGCCACACCTTATCAAGTGCTTTTACCCAGTGAACCTTTTGAAAAGCCCTTTTACAGAATGTGACTTTCTTATCCAGGTGAGCAGAGAAAGCACCGCAGACCAGGACAAACCACTCCAGAGCTCAGCTCTACTAAGATCAAAGATGAACTGTTTGTGTGGACTCCCAGAGGGACCTAGAAACAGCTTTGCTACACAGATTCTTAATAGTGGCATTATACCTGTGAATGAATAACTTGATGTTTTCCTGAGTTATAATGCCCACAGGGATTCAGGACCCATTTGGAAAGAAGGGTTTTATCTGGAAGGAATTCCTTGTATTTTCAGATGTCTTGAACGTGCACTTGAGATGTTGCTTACCTAAAGGGACTCTGGCGGGCACGGCTCTGCGGTCGATCCAGAAGGACACCCAGGACAGCATGACCATCAGGGTGGCAGGAAAGTAGGTTTGGAGCAAGAAGAAGAAGATGTGGCGACGCAACGTGAAGTTGATGTACAGACGGTTGTACCAGCCTGCGGGACACAGGAAGAAGCCAGTGAGATCCCATCACAGAGGAAAAAAACCAACTCCTTTCCTGGGAGCCCTTCTTTCCCCATCATCATATGCATCTTCAGCAAAAAGTTAAAAGTTCACGATTGGTTGCCTTAGTACAGTAAGCGTCCTTTCTAAAATCTAATCCCTCTGAGCTTCAGCTTTCTGGTCTATAAACTGGGGAGAATATCAATATTATCTACACCATAGATTCGTTGGGTAGACAGTAGTTAATCCATATAAAATGCTCAAAACAGCAGCACATAATGAAAAAGGAATTCTTCAAAATGGCTTTAGGGGCTTTCCTGGTTGCCCAGTGTTTAAGACTCCACACTTCTATTGCAGGGGGCACAAGTTCTACCCCTGGTTGATCCCTCATGCTGCTTGGGGTAGCCAACAAATAAATAATTTGTTTCCAAAAAAGGTTTTAGAAAAGAGTTTATTTAAACTTGCCAAGAAGAGATGAGAAAAGAAGATTGTGTGCCAAATACACATCAGAGCAGAAGAGAAGAGAGGGATGAAGGTGAGCAACATGGACATAAAGGGAAGCTGGCACGGGCTGTCCTGACACCCTTGGCTGGGGCTCCCTCTTCTCCACTGTTGGATGCTGTGGACAGAAGGGTGGGGCCGGGGGCAGGCGAATGGGGAGATAGTGGCCATGCAGGAGCAGATAGTAGCACAAAATCTTCCCACACCTGCGCCTGAGCTTCTCAGCACTGGGACAGGAAGGGTAAGCAAATGAGAAGTCCTCTATGGTCCTGTGGCTACTGCAGAGCTGTATATTGTATAAGGTACATTGAAGTCCTAACTCCCACCACCTGTGAATGTGACCTTACTGAGAAATCAGGTCTTCAATGTAAGGTGAGGTCCCTTTGAGTTAGGGTGGCCCATAACCAATGACAGGGGTCCTTAGAGAAGAGGGAAGTTTGAACATAGATGCACAAAAACACGGGCTTCCCTGGTGCTCAACTGCAGAGCTGTATATTGTATAAGGTACATTGAAGTCCTAACTCCCACCACCTGTGAATGTGACCTTACTGAGAAATCAGGTCTTCAATGTAAGGTGAGGTCCCTTTGAGTTAGGGTGGCCCATAACCAATGACAGGGGTCCTTAGAGAAGAGGGAAGTTTGAACATAGATGCACAAAAACACGGGCTTCCCTGGTGGCTCAGATGGTAATGCTTTGCCTGCAGTGCAGGAGGCCTGGGTTCAGTCCCCAGGTTGGGAAGATCCCCTAGAGAAGGGAATGGCTACCCACGCCAGTATTCTTGCCTGGAGAATTCCATGGATAGAGGAGCCTGGTGGGCTACAGTCCGCGGAGCTGCAAAGAGTCAGACATACCATGGACACACCAGAGACACAGGGAGTCACATAACAATAAAGGCTGAGGTTGAAGTAATGCTACAACCACCAGGAGCTGATAGGAGGCAGGGAAGATTCCTTCACAGAGCCTTCAGGAGGAGCAGAGAGCTCAGGCTTCCAGCCTCAGCACTGGGAGTGAACACATTCCTATTGTTTCAAGCATCCAGTTTGTGGTACTTTGTTAGGATCCCCCTAGGCAAATATTTACAAGGGCTGATGGTGAGATCAGAGAAGAGCTCACAAATGGATGCTCTCAAAACTTCAAGTATGGACCCAGGGTCCAAGAAGAGGTCACACTACACATGAGAAATGAATCTATATCTCTGTAAACACATTTCCCTGGAAAGCTATCCATCTATATCATTAAGTCAGATGAATCAGTTTATAGAATCGTGTGTAAAACCCAACTTTTGTAAAATTACACTTTTGTAATTTTTCTAAGGGCTTTCCAGGTGGCTCAGTGGTAGAGAATCCACCTGCCCAGAGGGAGACACCAGTTCTATCCCTGGGTTGGAACGATTGTCTGGAGAAGGAAATGTCAACCCACTCCAGTAGTCTTGCCTGGGAAATCCCATGGGCAGAGAAGGCAGGCAGGCTACAGTCTATGGGGGTCTCAAAAGAGTCAGATATATTACTTAGTGACTAAACAACAACAACAATTTTGTAAAATTACATAATTTTGTAAAATGACATAATTAATCAGGATGTCTGCAAGGATATTTGCTGAATTGTTCAGAATGAGTGCCTCCAGCCATGGGATTTCAGAGGACAGGAACTTTTAAATCCTCTGCATTTAAGTGCTATTTTTGTTTTGCTGCACTATGCATTACTAAAATAATAAAAAATTCTTTTCATTGGACAGAGGCCAAAGAAGAATTCTAATGTGTTTTCTACCACATATGAATCCAACCATGGCAGAAGTTAGCTACCCGTGCTGCTGTAAAAGGCCAATCTGGAAGTGGTGTGGAACTTCTGAATCAGAAACTGAGATAGAGAGATCTTTTCATCCGTTTTCAGGGATTCGTCCCCATTCTTCCAATATAGCATCAGATCTTCATCTGTATAAGCATCTTTGGGGAGAGGAAAAGAAGTTAGTTGACTCCTTGTCTTCTGAGGCAAGGTGGAGCAACAGGGCCCTCCTACACCAGCCTAGAAGTAAATAGGTCTTATCTCTGGCAGGCAGTACTCAGTCTCAGAGTTACTAAAATGGCACAGGGAGGGAAGAAGGTAAAGATCTGTCATTACGAATACAGATACTTACAGCTTTCCAGCTCCAAAGAACAGGTCTGAGAATCCAGGGGAAAGTGGCTGAAATCCATGTTGCACATGGCAGTGACCGTAATCCTAGAACCCAAACGAACATGTTGGCTCATGCAGTGACCTGCTGACTCGCCTGTCTACCCATAGTAAGGAGGACACAGACGTGGCCAGGAGCAGCTGCCTCCTTCCAGAAGCTTGGAAACCCAGGTCTCTAAGTTAACTTTTTTTTGGGGTGGGGGGAGCACCATGTGGCACACTGGACCTTATTTCCCCAACTAGGGATCGAAACTGTGTTCCCTGCATTGGAGGCACTGAGTCTTAACCACTGAGTCTCTCTAAGTTAACGTTTAGAGTTTTGTCTTCTGTAGATGGTGGTATTTGCTCTGCCCAGATGCCAGCTCCTTAGGGTGTTGGTTGTGAATGACCCACACTGGCACTTCTCCCGGGCATTGTTCTTATCCAGAGAGCCACCTTCCCCAGAGATGCCCGGAGGTTATGCCTCCACAGCCCTCACTCAAGGTTGTTAGCATCAGATTCTGGCAAACTGTACAGGCAGGCCAGAAAGGTGGGAGATAAGACTGTAATCACTCAAGTCAGCCCAGAGGACATTCTACAGTAGCACCTATTAAGCAGTAGCTATTGTTATTTTTCTAATGTTTATTATTAATAAACATTGATGATATGTTTGATAGAATGATAGAATCATAAGCTGTCAGAGGTAAAGGGTGTGAAGAAGGTCATTGTCTCCTTCAATCCATTCAGGCTCAATTAGTTTCCTAACCCAAGCTTAAGATCCCCAGTGATGGGGAAGTCACCACCTGCTATGGTGGCCATTTCATCTTTAGAGAGTTCTGTTACAGAAGGTTCAGACCTTCCCATGTATTCCACAGACCGAACCACAGTGGCAAACTCTCCAGGGCCAAATGGACAGACCACACATTTTTTAACAGAGGATTGTTTTTGCTTTGTGGTGGTTTTTTAACCCGAAATTGAATAGCTAATTCATTCCACAAATACTGTTTCCTCACCTACTATGAAAAGCACAGTTTAGCTCTGATGATACAGTGGTAAATCAGCCAAACTTTCCCTGGCGTTGTCCACACATATTAGAATGACTAGACAGAGACCATGACCCCGGGGACAGTTACCTCATGCTATACAGCACCTGCCCATCTGGGAACACTCTCAGCATGATGTTGTCTGTGGTGGTGTCATGGATGAACGACCTTTTGGAGTGAACAAAGAACACATCGGGGACCCAGATCTTCTTCACCAGCCGGCCATCAAAGGTCATGCTCTTGTTGCTGGCGCTGGGGAAAGCCAGCCGCTCATCCTTCCAGTAATGCCGCAGGTACAAGGTCATGGTGAAGTCCTGTGGAGCAGGGGTAAGACCAGACAGAGACACCTTACAAAACTCCCTTCCTGACTGTCCCTTCCACACCCATGATGGATGCCTCAGGCTCAGCCTCCAGGGTCTGGGTGACAATCTGCTGTCCTGCCGGACCACAGCCACAACTGCCACAGGAAAGAAAATGACTCTTTCTCAGGCCTTGTGAGGTTGGAGCCCAGGAGACTGCACAGCTCCTCCTTCAGGCCTTGCAAAGGAAAAATGGCAGCTGTGATGCCCTCTGGCTGGCATGGAGCCAGCAAGGCAGAATTTCCCCAAAGCCCTGCTCGCTCACCGATATCTGTGCACACACGGCTCCTTACCTATTGGCTAACCATTCAGCTCAACTCAGTAGACACTTCCAGAAACCTGGACAGTCAAATGTCCCATTTAGGAGGATTTCTTAGACTTGTAAGATCTTTGAAGGCAGAATTGTGTCCTGCCCACCACTGAATCTCCAGACCCTAGTTTAGTGCCTGGAAGAGCAGAGAATAGATGCTCAATAAATATTTGCAGGATGGAAAAAATGAAGAGAATGAATGGATGAAGAGATAGGCAGCAGTATAATTTCAGCCTGAAAACTTATTCTGTTAACAAGTGTCTCCGCGGTTGTGTCTTAAACTAAGAGTGACTTAAACTCTTAAACTAAGAGTGTCTTAAACTACACCACAGCCAGAGCTAAGACATAAATGCAGATGAGTCTTCTGGGAGCAGGTGGAGGAAGGTTGGAAAGATGCCTGTGATGTTGGGCTCAGAGTGGATGCCCATTTCTGCTCTACCAGCTACACCCAGACCCCTCCTGCCTGTCCTGCAGGCCAGTCCCAACCAGCCCATCTCTTCAATCCTTCACTTCCCTCTTTTGCCTTTCTATTTGCAAACTCCATGTTTCTTCTGCCTCAGAGACCTCAGACAAGCTCTTGCTGTGCCCTCTCCACAGCTATCAGGTCTCAGCTGAAATGAGACTTCCTCAAAGAGGCTCTGGTGACCCCCCAATCCTGCTGGACACCACCATAGAGTGAGAGGCGGGCACTGGTGATCAGAGACCTGCAGGACTTCCAGGTGAACGCGTCCACCTCCTGTGCTCCTCCAAGTGTGGCTCGTCTGACCACTCACATTACTTGAGGGGTGACTTCAGAACAAAAAGTGCTGGCTCTCACTCCCAGAGACTGAACCTGCAAGTCTGGAGTGGGGCCTAGGATCTGCATTTAGTCAACATTCCCTCCCAGGCTGGGGCTTCCCAGACAGCACAAGTTGGGCAAGAACCTGCCTGCCCCAGGAGAAGGAAATGGCAACTCACTCCAGTATTCCTGCCTGGAGAGTTCCATGAGGAATCTGATGGGCTACAGTCCAGAGGGCCACAAAGAATCAGACACGACTGAGTGACAGAGCACCCTCCCAAGTTATTTTGACCCATGAAGCTAGAGAACCCCAGCTGTAGATTTCACTGCACCTGGGTCAACCTCCAAGTGCCAGTTTCATCCTCTCCAGCTGTGGCCCTGCCCCCAGGCACAGCCGTACCAGCATGGCCCCACCCACCGCAGGCTGCCGCAGGACAGCAGCCCTGGCATCCCATACCAGAGCTGCCCACCAAGGGCCCCGCGTACCATGTCCACCTCGGAGATGCTGTCCAGGCTCTCCACCTGCACGTCCACGCCCACCGGGATGGCAGGGCCTGCAGAGGGGCAAAGACAGCTGGTTAAGTCACCTTCCACTGGGTGCATATACAGCTGCCTTCCGGGGGGACCCTGAGTAGAGCAGTAATGAGGCGGTGGTTTCAGTTCCATGAGGATTTTCTTACTGCCTCCTGTGTCGGGCGCCTAAGCTTTCTCCATGAAGGCTGGGACTGTGTCTACCTTAACTGTCTTTCCTGGGTCACACGCGTGTGTGCTAAGTCTCTTCAGTCGTGTCTGACTCTTTGTGACTCCATGGACTGTAGCCGGCCAGGCTTCTCTGTCCGTGGGACTCTCCAGGCGAGAATACTGGAGTGGGTTACCATGCTCTGCTCCAGAGGATCTTCCTGATCCAGGGGTCGAAACTGCATCTCTTAGGTCTCCTGCATTGGCAGGGAGATTCTTCACCACTAGCACCACCTGGGAAGGCCAGGGTGGGTGTTTAATCTATGGTTGTACGAGTGGATGAGCTGGATTGTGTATGTTATGCTTCTGTTTAAATTTAATCTTAATATTTTAAACTATTTAGTATTTTAAAAACCTCTTAAATGGGAAAAACCAAAAACTTGTATCTGTCAGGCATATTAATGAATGCTGTTCCACTCACAGGTAAAAGATGTCTTTGAAAGTATCAGGTAGCACCTGGACAGGGCCTTCTGAGAGGAAGGCATTGTCTGGAGGCCAGCCTGCTGCACCTGGGGCTGCTGGGCCCTGGCCAGGGGTTGCAGGACTGGGGCGTGCCGACCCACAGTGGTCTGAGCTGGGAGAAACTTAGGGTGGCGGTGGGAGTCTGGGTCTCAGGGAATGAGGACTGGGAGGGCCAGGGACTTTAGCTGAGGGCAGGGAAGGAGGATCAGAGATCCTAAAGGATTTAGTGGGTCAAGACATTGGGTGGGCTCACCGATTTCCCCAAACCTCTCCCTGTAGGTTTGCTAATACTTGCAATCTTACCATAAGAGATTTGGGGGGTTTTGACGAGCATAATAGAATGAGAGCAGTTTAGTTATTACTGGTGGGATTTCATGGCTATTTTCTGTGTTCTTAAACATGAACACAAATGAACACATACACACCGCTTTTTTTTGGTCTGTCATACCACATGGTTTGTGGAATCCTAGTTCCCCAGCCAGGAATTGAACCCCGGCCCACAGCAGTGAAAGCATTGAGTCCTAACCAGGGACTGCCAGGGAATTCCCATTTTTTATTTTTGCTTTTCCCCTCCCAGAATAATTGGGTCATAAACTGATCTTTTTATTTTTCTGTGCTTTTTCAACTGATGACTCAGGTCAGGGGCCATGAAAGATCGCTGCTCTGACAGCCAGTCTTTTCTTATTCCAGCCTCCAGGTAGAGTGGAATGGCCAGTGTGAGGCAGAGGCCCCCTCCTCTGGGCTGACTGCCGGCCTTTCTCTCCTGAGGGGACTGCAACATGAGGAAGGGTCTGCCGGCAGCCTGGCTGGGGTCCCCCCTCTCAGCACCTAGACCCCTGAACCGGACTGTGTGCTCCCAGTATCACCGTGGGAAGCAGGGCTGTTTAATTCCTTGTCCTCTGGATCTCCTTTACCCCTAAGACACTGAAACAGCCCAGGGCCAGAGCTCTTCACCCTCCCTTGAGCCCTTACCCCCTTTCCCGTGTCCCCTTTCTATAGAGCACCACATAGCCTGTAATGCCCGGTCGTCCCAAAGCAAAAGGGCAGAAATACTAGAGCCATCACCCTCTTTGGACCCACTTCCCTGTGCCCTGGTTTTCAGATAATGAGTACAGTGTTTGACCACTGGCTGGACAACTTCCAGATAAAATACGTCAGCTTGCTTGGTGCCTGCTACTGTGTCTCTCTGTCCCCAGGGCCTGCCTTGCCCTCTGTAGCTCCAGTCATTCTTTGGAGAGAAGTTGATAAAGCCTGGGAGGGTGAATTCAAGGCTATGAGGTGTTGCCCATATGGGAGGGCAGGGCAGATGTCAAGGATCCTGGGCTGTTGGAAACTATCTATGTATTCAGGAGCCTCCAGAGCTGTGTTCAGGGACTCGCATCCCCAAGATTGAATGGGACCAACAACTCTGCCTCCCTTGGTCCCAGGGCAGTAAAGGTCATCTTGGCCATTTATCGGCCCAACAGCCCAAGGCTAACACTCCATCCCCAAGTTCTCCTGAGTGCTCCATTTTGTCACCCTTCCCAACCTGATTTTGAGAAATTCTTCCAAAGTACTGGCCTTTCTCCTTCTTCCATGAACAATTTCATGTTTTTAGTAGGTCTAAGTCCGGTAAGAGTTAGAAAGAAAATAGTCTAGTGAAGTCAACTAGGCATTTATGCCTTAGCTCCAGAACACTGATGTGGGTTTTTCAGGTTTAAGAAGATGGAAGATCCCACATGCTACAACTAAAATCTGGCACAGCCAAATAAATAAATATTTTTAAAAACTAGGAATAGGTAGATAGAAATAAATTTAACAAAATATCTGAATGTTTTCTATAAAGAAAGCTATGAAGTACTGAGAGAAATGAAAGAAGACCTAAGTTAAGGAAAAATAATTTTCCTGAATTGGAAGATTCAATATTATAAAGATATTAATTGTGTGTTTGTGTATTTACTTTGCCAACAAAGGTCTATCTAGTCAAGGCTATGGTTTTTCCTGTGGTCAAGTATGGATGTGAGAGTTGGACTATAAAGAAAGCTGAGCACAGAAGAATTGATGCTTTTGAACTGTGGTGTTGGAGAAGACTCTTGAGAGTCCCTTGGACTGCAAGGAGATCCACTAGTCCATCCTAAAGGAGATCAGCCCTGGGTTTTCATTGGAAGGAATGATGCTAAAGCTGAAACTCCAATACTTTGGCCACCTGATGCAAACAGCTGACTCATTTGAAATGAGTCCCTGATGCTGGGAAAGACTGAGGGCAGGAGGAGAAGGAGACGACAGAGCATGAGATGGTTGGGTGGCATCACTGACTCAATGGACATGAGTTTGGGTGGACTCCGGGAATTGGTGATGGACAGGGAGGCCTGGTGTGCTGCGATTCATGGGGTCACGAAGAGTCAGACATGACTAAGCAACTGAACTGAAGTGAACTGTGTGTGTTAGCTGCTCAGCTGTGTCTGACTCTTTGAGATCCCATGGACAGCAGCCCAGCAGACTCCTCTGTCCATGGAATTTTCTAGGCAAGAATACTGGCGTGGGTTGTGATTCCCTTCTCTAGGGAATCTTCCAACTCAGGGATAAAACCTGGATCTCCCACACTGCAGGCAGATTCTTTACTGTCTGAGCCACCAGGGAAACCCAAAGATATTAATTATTCCATATTAAACTATAGACTCAATGCAATTATAATCAAAATCCCATTTGGTTTTTTGTGGAACTTGACAAAGAGATTATTAGGAAATTCAAAGTTCCAATAACAGTTCTTCTTGAAAGAAAAGGGTGGGAGGATTTGTTCTACCAGATATCAGGATTTGCTATAGAAATACAGTAATTTAGAAGTGAAGTACTAGACTCCGGTGGTTAGGATTCTGGTCTTGCAATGCAGGGGCTTTAGGTTTGATCCCTGATGGGGAAACTAAGATCCCATGTGCCATGTGGTATGGTCAAAAATTTTTTAAAAAGAAAAAGTGAAGTACCAGTATAAAAATGGACAAATGAATAAATGGAACAGAGTGGAGACTCCAGAAACACACACATACTTACAGACACCTGACTTTAGATACCACTGCAGATCACTGGCAGAGAAGGCAATGACAACCCACTCCAGTACTCTTGCCTGGAAAATCCCATGGACGGAGGAGCCTGGTAGGCTGCAGTCCATGGGATCCCTAAGAGTTGGACACGACTGAGCGACTTCACTTTCACTTTTCACTTTCATGCATTGGAGAAGGAAATGGTAACCCACTTCAGTGTTCTTGCCTGGAGAATCCCAAGGATGGGGCAGCCTGGTGGGCTGCCATCTATGGGGTCACACAGAGTTGAATACGACTGAAGTGACTTAGCAGCAGCAGCAGATCATTGGAGAGGGAATATATTTTCAATAACTAATGCTGCTGCTGCTGCTAAGTCTCTTCAGTCGTGTCCAACTCTGTGTGACCCCGTAGATGGCAGCCTACCAGGCTCCCCCATCCCTGGGATTCTCCAGGCAAGAACACTGGAGTGGGTAATTAATGCTGAGATAACGTATATATGTAAATCATGCAGTGTGCAGAACAACTCCAAGTGGACTGCGGATTCAAAGGTAAGAGGCAAAACAGCAAACAGCAGGATAGCAATGATCTTCTTTATTCAGACACAAAAAGCACTACCCTTAAGAAAACTCATGGCAAAACGAATCCTTTGGTGTTAGAAGCCAGGACAATGGTTGGCTACGGTGGAGAGAAAGAGATTTCTGGTGTTCTGGAAATTCTGTTTCTTGATCAAGGTGCTGGTTGCAAGAATGTGTTCACTTTGATAATTCACTAAGCCGAACAGTTATGATTTGTGTACTTTTCTGTATACATGTATTCAGGTCAATGAAAAATTCTGATTAAAAAAATCAAGAACACTTATTTGTCAAAAGATACCATGGAGAAAATAAAAATAAGCTACTGAATGGAAGATATTCACAGTACATATGACTGGCAAAGGGCTCATATACAGAATATAAAAATAACTCTGAGTTCCATTAAGAAAAAAACATATAATCCAGTACAAAAGGGGGCAAGAGATTTGAACAGACATTTAACAAAAGAACAACCAATAGACATGAGAAAGTACACAGTTGCGTTAATATTTCCCTTAGAACCATAATGAAATAATGATACTGTCACCCAACAAATCAGGCTCATATGAAAGAGCAACTGCACTAAGTGTTGATAAGGATGTAGAGCAACAGGAGGAACCTCATTCATTGCCAGTGGTGGGTGCAAATTGGTACAGTCACCTTAGAAGACATTATCTGGCAAAATGGAAGCTATATAAACCTCATGACCTATCTACAGAATAGGAAAAATACATTATGGCATATTCTTAGAATGGAATGTTACATTTACATTCAACAACGTGGATGAATACACTTTATGAAAATTTCATCAATGCAGATTGCATGGCCCGACTTTCTCCTCCATGGCCCTTCCCGTTCCTTGAGAGCTTCTGAGAAAGTCTGAGTTAATTTGAAGACTGAGTTAAGTTGAAACTCTTTCTCATGTTGGTGAATATAATCAAGCATTTTGGTTTGAAAACAGACCTGACTTTCTTCCTGGTGAGCACTGCCTCCTGTACAGCAGTGCCATGTGGCAGGCATTAACCATCCACCTGGGGTGGGGTAGTGGAGGCTGGACTAGACCAAGGCTCTCCCTTCCAGAAACCAGCATCAGCATCACCAGGCACTTAGAGATGCAATTCTTGGGTCCCACCTTGTGTCTCCTGCCCCAGAGACATCACAAGTCTTGGAATGATGCTGATCCATAGTCACGTTTGAGGACACTGGACAACTGACCTTTAATGAAACTCCAGGAGTGAGGTTTTATAGTGTCCCATGTCCTGGTTGCCATTTTCCTCTTGTTTTCAACTCTTCCACTGTGCTATCTCCACCAGCTGTCTCCACTTCCTGCTCAACCATGCCTTCCTTCTCCCATTGCACTTGCTAAGCTGAGAAGTCTTTTTTCCTAAGCCTTGCTTGGCTCCCTGACCTCTCTCCCATGATCATTCTCCTTAGTAGAAACCCCCTTCCTTTTCCATCTCTGTGACACAGCTCTTGCCTGGCCCCTTCTCTTCTCTGTAGACACTCAGTCCCTCCCACAGCCAACTCGCCTCTTAAAGCTGATGACTCTTGGTACTTCCCTGGCATCCAGTGGTTAAGAATCCATCTTCCAATGCAGAGGATATAGGTTCCATCCCTGGTCAGGGAACTAAGATCCCATACACCACAGTGCAACTAAACCCACAACCTCTGGAGCCTGAGTCCCACAGCCAACTCGCCTCTTAAAGCTGATGACTCTTGGTACTTCCCTGGCATCCAGTGGTTAAGAATCCATCTTCCAATGCAGAGGATATAGGTTCCATCCCTGGTCAGGGAACTAAGATCCCATACGCCACAGTGCAACTAAACCCACAACCTCTGGAGCCTGAGCGCTACAACCAGAGAGCCCACGTGCCACAGTAATGACCCAGCATAGCCAAGATTAAAAAAATAAAAACTGATGACTCTTAGTCCATCCTGGTTCCGATCTCTGACCCAAACTCTGACACTTTTGTTGCTAAAGTCTGGAAGGAGCCTCCACTGGATATCAAACCAAGTTCTTAAACTGAACACCCTTCAGTGCACAGTGACTTCACTGGTCACCAGGCACAGGTGAGGTCAGGGAGCAGAGGAGTGAGAACGCACGGCGGGGATTGTAGAAAAAAGGCTTTCTGAGGAAGGGGCTAGGAAAAGAAGGTTAATTTTAGGGGAAGGATGAAACTGAATCCCCCTGCTGAATTTATGATTATCCACTCTATCCAAAACTTTGTTCCCTTTCTTGTCCCGCCCTTGTTCCCTTCAGTACAGAAGAATGTCAAAGAGAAGTAAAAACTGAAACTGAACAGGATCTTCTTGGGTATAATAGCCCCACTATGTGCCCAGTTTCTATTTTTGTAGAAAAAGACTTTATTCCCCTTAGAGTTCTAAAGAGCAGATTCAAGAAGTTACTAATTAGGGAAGTGAAAGAATTCAGAAACAAAAAGAAGTCAAGCAAGAAAAGTAATGATAGTTTAGACAACAGTTCATCAATGAAACAGAGCCCTGGGACTTCCCTGGTGGTCCAGTGGTTAGGTCCCGGCACTTTAATTGCTAGGACCTGGGTTCCACCCCTGGTCAGGAAACTGAGCATCCTTGAGCTGTGCAGCACAGCTAAAATAAAGATAAAATCTTTATTTATACCTTTATTTATATACTTAAATATCTTAAATATCTGTGTGGATCACAACAAACTGTGGACAATTCTTAAAGAGATGGGAATACCAGACCACCTTATCTGCATACTGAGAAATCTATACGCAGGTCAAGAAGCAACACTTACAACCAGACATGGAACAACAGACTGGTTCCAAATCAGGAAAGCAGTACATCAAGGCTGTATATTGTCACCCTGCTTATTTAACTTATAGGCAGAATACATCATGCAAAATGCTGGGCTGGATGAAGCACAAGCTGGAATCAAGATTGCTGGGAGAAATATCAGTAAGCTCAGATATGCACATGATACCACTCTTATGGCGGAAAGCGAAGAACTAAAGAGCCTCTTGAGAAAGTGAAAGAGGAGAGTGAAAAAGCTGGCTTAAAACTCAACATTCAGAAAACTAAGATCATGGTATCTGGTATTATCACTTCATGGCAAATAGATGGAGAAACAGTGGAAACAGTGTCAGACTTTCTTTTTGGGGGCTCCAAAATCACTGCAGATGGCGACTGCAGCCATGAAATTAAAAGACACTTGCTCCTTGGAAGAAAAGCTATGACCAACTTAGACAGCATTTTAAAAAGCAGAGACATTACTTTGCCAACAAAGGTCCATCTAGTCAAGGCTATGGTTTTTCCAGTAGTCATGTATGGATGTGAGAGCTGGACCATAAAGAAAGCTGAGCACTGAAGAATTGATGCTTTTGAATTATGGTGTTGGAGAAGACTCTTGAGAGTCCCTGGACTGCAAGGAGATCCAACTCGTCCATCCTAAAGGAAATCAGCCCTGACTATTCATTGGAAGGAGTGATGCTGAAGCTGAAACTACAATACTTTGGTCACTTGATGTGAAGAACTGACTCGTTTGAAAAGACTCTGATGCTGTCAAAGATTGTGGGCAGGAGGAAAAGGGAATGACAGAGGATGAGATGGTTGTATGGCATCACCGACTCAACTTGAGTTTGAGCAAATTTTGAGAGTTGGTGATGGACAGGGAGGCCTGGCATGCTGCAGTCCATGGATCGCAAAGAGTCGGACATGACTGAGCAATTGAACTGAACTGATCTTTAAAAAAAAAGAGAGTCCTAGTTCCTCTTTGGCAGGATATATATAATTATCTGATCCATATGTTTGAGTTGTTCTACAGAAACTAAGGCCTCCACCCAGTGGAGGATGGTGACTACATGTAGACTGGTTGGAACCAGAAGGCTGACTTTAAGATTTCCAAAGCATTTTCATGTTACCTCACTAACTACCAAACAGAAAAAAGTTCCACAAGCTGCAACCCTTACTCCAAATGGCTGCCTTTGAACACCCTTCCAAAGCAAGTGGGGAAGGCAGGTCTTCGGAGCACAAGCTGCCTTTCACAACAACCAGCGTCAGTAAACTAGCTTCACTGTAAGTGGACTCAAGTTCAGTTTGATAACAGGAGCGGAGTATGGGTGTAAGCCAGGGTTTGTGCTCCAGAAGGTGAGGGCCAAGGACACTGCAGAGGAGTCAGAGGGGCCTCCTCTGAGGGAAGAAGGCTGCTGGAGCCCCAGAAGGTCGACTTCCTGCTCAGCTTTGGCTCTCCAACCTGCTCACCATAACAGTGGAGCGTAGACCACACCACCCTGTGTGGAAATGGGCGGGGAGGTCCAAGAAGCATTCAGGAGAAGAGGCCACAGCTCCAAAAAGAGACAGACCCTTGCTTTGAGCTGGCTCCGTGGGCTCAGCTCGACCAGCCGAGTGACATTTGGGGGCCTTGGTGGCCAGACTCCTGTGGCTTGGAAATCCAGGGCTTGAACCCCTCCTAGGAAGAAGGCCACAGAGTAAAGCATTCAAGAGGGTCCCTACTCACAGTCTGGGTGCCCCACACAGAAGGCTCCTTAAATAGGGTAGAGCGAAAGTATACCAGGTGAAGATCATGTGTCTGAATTACCCTGGAAAGTCCCTAGGAAGGCATCACATTGGAGACACTCCACCTGGAGATGTAACTAGGAAGTAACCTTGCAAAGTGACACAGTAGTTGGGGTATTATGATATATTAAGAAATATTTATTTGTTTTTCAGCCCCAGTTACTGGCACAGAGCTCCTGAAACTCCTGTAGCTTCCTAAGTGATGGGGGTAAAGGAGTATTCTTTTGTTGTTCATAACAAACCACACCTGAGTTTAAGCTAGAGTGGCGACTCTTGGTTAGCTCTCAGTTTCAGGATGGGGGCTGGTTATTAAGGAAATGACCAGGTGATTAGATGGTTGGAACTTTCAGCCCAACCCCCCAACTTCTGGGGAAGGGAGGGCCTGGAGCCTGAGTTAACCAGCACTGGGCAATGAGGTCATCAATCATGTCTACACAATGGAACCTCCACAAAACCCCTAAATAGCCAGGTTCGGTGAGATTCCTGGTGAACACTTCAGGGAAGATGGTGCGCCCCAACTGCACGGGACAAAGGCCCCTGAGCTCAGGACTCTTCCGGTTCTCACCCTATGCCCTGCCTCATCCTCTGTCCCACTGTATCGTTTATAACAATCTTTATAATAAACTGGAGATGGTAAATAATGTGTTCCCTGACTCTACAAGCGATTCTGGCAAATTAGCAGGGGATTGTGGGAACTCCAGTTTTGCAGCCACGTTGGAGAGAAGTATAGATAACTGGGGACCCAATTCTTCTGACTGATGTCTGAAGTGGGTCTGATGATTGATGTCTGTGGGACCGAGCCCTTAACCTGTGGAGTCTGTGCTAACCCTTGTTGTTGTCACTGTTGTTTAGTCATTCAGTCCTATCCGACTCTTTTGCAACCCCATGGACTGCCGCCAACCAGGCTCCACTGCCCATGAAATTTCCCAAGCAAGAATACTGGATGGGTTGCCATGCCCTTCTCCAGGAGATCTTCCCAAGCCAGGGAGCGAACTTGCTTCTCCTGCAAGCCTCCTGCGTGCCAGGGAGCTTCTTTACCTCTTGAGCCACCGTGGAAGCCCTAGGTAGCGTTAGAACCAATTTAAATTGCAGGACACGAAACTGGTATCCACAGACAATAGAAGAATTGTTTGGAGCCGAAAACCCACACATTAGACTCAGAAGTTTCGTGAGCAGAACAGATCATAGTAGCAGTTATAGTAACAGTATGAGCACTTGCCCTGGGAGAGGCCCTGACGGATTCTTTGCTGTGTGTCTAGGAGGCTGGGCCGCACACTCCCCGGGGCAGGGGCCATGTCTTTATCACATGTCAGCATCCAGTGCCTGATGCACGGCCCACGCCACTCTGTCCCCATGTCCCCATGCACACACTCTGCTGCACCAGTCTTTGTTCAGTGCTTCCTGTAGGACACCTGGGTTTCAACCTCACAACAACCTGCTGAGGCAGTTACTGGAATTACCTCCATTCTATAGGCAAGAAGCTGAGGACTAGAGATGAAAGTCCTAGCCAGTGGAGGCACAACCAGAAAGAAGTTGTACCAGAACCCCCTCTTTAATGAATGCATCTCGCTGACTGCAGCATTCTCAGTCAATAAGAACAGTTAATGTTTCTTGAGCGCTTTTTATGTGTCATGCACTTTGCTGAAAACTCCACACATAATTTTCACTGAGGTTGCTCTAAGAATTCAAGAATTTGCCCTAGCTACACAGCTTTTAAGAGGCAGAGCTGGGGTCTGGACTAAGCAAGGCAGAGTGGCCCCAATATAGTGGTTTTACAAGATGTCTGTAAATCCTTTAACACTCCTCCTAACAAAAGTCTAATTCCTCTCCTCTTTGAATCTGATTGGGCCTCTGTGGTCAATTCAAAGACTAGAATGCACTGGGACTAACAACTTCCAGTTTCTGCCGGTTTCTCTTCTGTTGTCAGGTGGCCAAATTAGAGGCCAGAGAGAGAGGGAATGATGAGAATGATGCCCTGATGCCCAAGGAGTCCCAGCTGTCCTGGCCTAGCTTTGACATCTTTCCACCCTGGGCACCAGACATGAGAAGGAAGACACTTTTGAGATGACCCTGCAGAGGAGCAAAACTTGCCAGCCCACAATGTCTCTTTGGCATATGGGTTATTTTGAGCTGAAAACAATGAAAGCTGGAAAGACTCAGAAAGAAAGTTTGACCTTCCACCTAACTGCCTTGGCTGCCCTTGTGGTTCAGAACATAAAGAATCCACCTGTAATGCAGGAGACTCAGATTTGATCCCTGGGTCAGGAAGATCCCCTAGAGAAGGAACTGGTTACCCACCTCAGTATCCTTGCCTGGAGAATTCCAAGGACAGAGGAACCTGGCAGGTTACAGTCCGTGGCGTTGCAAAGAGCTGGACATGACTGAGTGACTCACACACACACACACACACACACGCACACACTGCCTTATATAATTTACACAGAGGGCCTGTTCCCACAATAGAGTTAACTAAACTTGTTTGACTTCCTCTGGCGAATCAATCTCAGGTCAGCTTAATTCTTAAACCAACCCAAAGAACCTAGAAGGACAGAGGAGGGTTTCCTCCCTGACAAGGCCACTCACTGCCACCATCTGACTGCATTCCCTTGAGAATTACCTCGCTGAACACAACCTGATTTGTGAGCAGAAATACGCTGTTGTTGTTTTAGGTCACAGCCAGGGTAGCTGGTTACATAGGAATGAATAGCCAGACACCAGAATTCTACAGCCCATGTTCTTAATCACAGTGCTGTGAACAAATTAATTAATCAATAAGTGAGTGAAAGAATGAGTCTGTGTGATGATTTCAAAGAAGACAAAGGTCTTATTGAAACAGGAGGGAAGGAGACCGGGCACAATCTTTAAAAGAATGACATAACTGTTGAAGACCTGACAAAAATTGGTTAGAACCAACTAGGTCCAACATGGCCGAAGATTCGACTTCCAGTGGGCCTTGAGCCGCACCAGATGCTCACTGTAACACATTAGCTAAATGACACTCCCACCAGCGCCGTGATAGTTCCAAGGCTGACTGTAAAAGGCCAAAAAGTGGATGGTGGCCCAATTCTGGAAATTTCCACACCTTCTCCAAAACAGTTGGAACAATCCTGTCCTCTCACTCATTAGCCTATGAAATTTCCCTGCCCGTAAAACCTACTCACCCCATATTTTGGGGACTGTCACCTTCTGAGATGGCCTATGCGCTGTGAACTGTGTTCCTGCCATTACCACTCTCTCCTTTCAAGATAGATCATATTCTGCATGTGTCCCTAAATAAATCCACTTCTTACCCATCACTTTGTCACTGAATTCTTTCTGCAACGAGATATTGAGGACCTGAGATTCAGTCAGCCTTGAGAACAGGGGTGTTATTTCAATTTAAAGACAGTGGGTTCAGGTCCCAGTTTGAGTTGGGCGTTTCAGTACAGTTCCAAATAGCCAAGAGATGTTTCATGTTAGAGGAAAGGCATCAACCTGGGGCTCTGGGTAGGGACAGACCATCAGATGAAGTAGGATGGCACAGGGGGCCACCATGGAGTTACGCTCTTAGCAGACTCTGCAGGGATGTGAGGAACAGAGAGCCTTCTAAGACAGAAGAGGTGAGAGGTGAGGTAGTTCATGAGGTAGCTCACTTCCACCAGGGGAGGTGAGCCGGGGAGGTAGTTGGCCAGACTATGGAAGTTCGTGGGACTCAGAGGGGAGAGGCGAGGGCTGTACTTCATCCCGTAGCAGATGGGTCTCCCTGAAGTTTCTGAGGGAGCAGCACCAGGAAGGGATATTTCCAGGAGGTGAATTTGGTGACAAGGGGTAGTGTGAGGGCCATGGTGTGGGTGTCAGCAGGGCGTCCAGCCTTCTTATCATCATCATCCACTAAAGAGAATATTTAATTGATTTCAGTTTATGAATTCATTTACACTTAAACGCCAAAGAATAAGATTTTTTCAGGGAGATGGAGCTTTGGAGGGCCAAAACCATTGTAATGCCTGAGATTTTTCCACCCTGCAACAAGGGGCTG
>SJYC01001523.1:0-14657 GCA_006408675.1 Madoqua kirkii | reverse complement strand
CTTGTCCCAGTCACCTATTGACCCTCTGCATCTTAGCTCATCCTCCAGAACAGCGGTCCCCGGCCACCTTGGCACCAGATACTGGTTTCATGGAAGATAATTTTTCCACGGACAAGGGAGGTTTCTGGATGATTCAAGCACATGACATTTACTGTGCACTTCATTTCTATTGTTAGGCCATCAGCTCCACCTCAGATCATCAGGCATTAGATCCTGGAGGTTGGGGACCCCTGCTCTAGAAGAAAAACAAAGAGGAGCTTTCTGCTTATAGGATATCATCTCGCTTGGACCTCCTGGAGCACATCCAGCTAATTTTAGAGCTGCTTACTCAGGAAAATGTTACTGACGTTCACTAAATTCTCTGGTGGCATTACCCAGAGGAAGCCCTCGAGGGCAGCTGAATGCCTGGCTGAGCAGCTTTCTGTCCCAGCAGGAAGAAGAGGCCGGGACTGTGATTGGTCGCCTGCTTTCTCCTCCTGCTTGGCAGGTGTCAGAGCTCAGGGAACTGAGTGAGAGGCTTTGAAAATGCAAAGGTCCCTGGGATAGATTAACACCCTAATCCCCTCACAGTCACACAAGAGGGAGGCCTGACAGCTGGCTTTTTCTAAGGGCTGTGAACCCGTAGGTGCTGGGGGCTTTACATACATCATCTCGTTTAATCCTGACAGCCCTGCAGATGGAGGGGTTACTCCCCCCACTTCACAGACCACAAGCAGGGGTCCGTGGCTTGCTCACAAGCCACTCCCGCTCCTTCCTGATGCCCCAGGGGGACGCTGGCACCTGAGAGAAGTTCAAGAGCGAGACAAAGGGTAGCAGAGACAGCCTGCCAGGGTCTCTCTGGCCAGGGTGCATCAGCTGCCATGCTCTGGGCCTCAGTTTCCCCACCTGCCCAAGGGATGCCTAGGCCTGTGTCTCATGCAGCCTGTGAGTCCCATCCTTCCCCCTGCCTTGTTGGTGCAGATGGCTCGCCCCTGTCCAGGCTCCTCTCTCCCTGTGGCATTTTTCTCCAGTTCCTGAGAAGGGCAGCCACCATCCATGCCACCCTGCTGGATCCCCCAGAGCAGGGAAACTCCTTTGGGGTCAAGTCTACAAGGGGCCTTTGCAAGGGGTTAAATTGTTTTTGGGTTTTCTTTTTTTAAGATCTTTTTTTTGGAGAGGGGGCATACTGTGCAGCATATGGGATCTTAGCTTCCCAACCAGGGACTGAGCCCACTCCCTCTGCACTGGGAGTGTGGAGTCTTAATCACTGGACCACCAGGAAAGTTCCTGCAAGGGGTTAAGTGGTTGCTTCATGGGCAAGCAGGTGGCCCCCTCAGAAACCCAAATTCCCAGCCAGGCAAGGGGCAGCAGAGAACAGAGTCATTTTCTGTGCAAAACTTCCCACCTGCTCTTATTCTTTTAAGAAAGGCAAGTCCGCAGCAGCAGGGCTAGACCTTTGAGAATGTAAACAGCTTCATCATCCCTAACGCCTCTTCTCAACCTCACTTCCTTCCATCACTTTGCTCCAGGGGATAATTAGTGAGTTAGGCTTTGCTGACCTTGATTGGGAAACTCAAGACCCCCTGGGGAGGAGGGCTGTGCCTGAGGGAACCTGATGGAACAGCAGCAGGAGGCAGTCCTGGGATCAGGCCCCAAAGGGCTGAAGGTAGAGGGCACACATCTTACCTCCAAAGGCGGGCCTCATGGTGAAATCATGGTCATCCACTCTAAGAAGCGGCTGAGGTTTTCCATGTCGGATTTTGGTCCTATCAGGGTTCTTCTTATACAGGTGACTGCAAAGACAGGCAAGAAACATTTTCCATCCTCCCACCAAGGCACTGTGTAAAATGATTTGGGGAGATTGCTTTCTGCAGGATCTACCTGTTAGACACTTTTCCCCCATCTTACTGTCTCTTTCTCCCCTGATGGGAGGTTGAGAGATAAAGGATCTTCGCTCCTCCATCCCCGCTTGCCCCCAGCACCCCAGGCCCTCACCAACAGGCTGACCTGAGGACCTGGCCCTTCCAGAGGCTTCTAAAACAGATCCCTCCCAGACAGGACCCCATTCTACCTTGGCAAGCTCCTAATTGTCTTGCCAAAAGTCATGATTGGATGACTTCGGTTGAATGGTTTATGATGGGTTTTTTTTTTTTTTTTTGAAATATTTTTTTAGGAATTTCCCTGGTGGTCCAGTGGTTAAGAATCCGCCTACTAATGCAGGAATATATCCTGATCTGGGAAGATCCCACATGCTGCAGAGCAGCTAAGCCCCTGTGCCACAACTATTAAAGCCCACGTCCTAGAAGCAGTGCTCAACAACAAAAGAAGCCACCCCAACGAGGATCAAGGGAGCGTACTACCTGCTTGCTGCAATTAGAGAAGCGTGCTTGCACGGCCAAGACCCTGTGCAGCCAAGAATTAATTAAATAAATTAACTTACAAAAATTTTCTTCAATGTTGTTATAATATTAGTTTTGCGGTAAGTAAAATTCTGAGACAAACATAGCTAAAGTTTTAACAGGCTGGTTTGATCCTAGCCGGACCTGATATTCCTCATGTCCGTCCAGTTGGCAGCTGTCTACAGAAGCGGAGAGAGCCTCAACCCTCGGGTGAACAGACTGTTCACAGCCAGCGGGCATGGAGGCCACAGCTGGGCACAGAACTGCTCAAACCATCCAGCCAGGTGGTGAGGGAGGGGGGTTGGAGCCCAGGACAGCAGACCCTGCTTCCCTGTCCTTCCTTTAACCCAGAGGACAAAGGAGTGGTTCTCTCCTCACTCACACTCAGTCTTTCCATATCTTTTTTCCCACCACAACCACACATAATCCTAAAGCAGTCAAGTTCCAAATATCCCAAAGCAATATTCTACTTACAGGATGATCACTAAACAGGAAACGTAATAAGAGGAGAGGGAGAATTAAATGGAGAGGAAAGAAGGAATGCAAGCAAGCAGGTTATGTGAACATTTGGGTCTGATGGAATGTGAGTTTTAATCCCCCTTTTTTTTTTTTGGCCATACTGTGATGCTTACAGGATCTCAAAGTTCCCCAATAGGGATGGAAAGTGGGCCCCAGCAGTGAAAACCCAGAATCCTCACCACTAGGCCACCAGGAAACTCTCTGAGATTTAATTCTTGATGGAAGGAAATAACCTTATAAGAAATCAGTGTTACTATAATCCTATCTGTAATGTCTTAGATATTGAAAAGTTTTAGAAATCAAGGGAGAGACTTTGTTTTTGAATGTCTATTGTTCATTTATATACACCCCTATTTACTCTCTGTGTTCTTATCACACTTCATTGACTTTTTAGAGAAACAAGCATGTTTCCCGTTTAAATTCTGTAAGAGGAGAGTGACACATTCCCTGTTTCTGGGTCCTGTTCTTTGAGACATCTTCCTATGAAATCCTTAAATTCATTCTCTCAGCTCTGCCCAGATGGTATTATTTGATGGGAGGTCAAGGAAATGGCAACCCACTCCAGTATTCTTATCTAGTATATCGCATGGACAGAAGAGCCTGGCGGGCTGCAGTCGATGGGGTCGCCAAGAGTCAGACACAGTTGAAGCAACTTAGAATGCAGCCTGCCTAAAAGAATTTGCACAGAGGGTCTGTTCCTGGAATAGAGCTGTCACCAGAGATGTCTGCAAAGAATAGAGGGTAGGGGTGGTGGAGAAATTCTGCAGGGCCTGGAGATCAGCATCCACCATGTCCCACTGTCTGCACAGCCTGGCACACCATTGCTTTACCAAACATTTCTTTTTCCATCTTCATGTGAATTGCCTTCCTCCCCACTGAAGTCCTAAACCACTACCTCCAACATCCTCCTTTGTCTTTAGCTGAAGATGGTATTTAATGTGAGGGCTTGGCCATTTGGGAGAATTATTCATTATTCCTGTGTCTCTCCCATTGATACAGAGTATTGAACCTTTGTTTGATCTTCTCCTGTTAAGTTCTCTCATGTCAATTTTACTCCTACACCAACCAGAAGAACCTAGCAGGGTAGAGGAAAATGTCTTTGTCTGGACAATATGGACAGCCATCCTGCTCTCTCGTTGCACGATTCTTTGATTCCTGGACTAAAATTTATTTTCTCAGCACATTCCTATGGAGCATTTACTCTGTCCAAAGATTTCTCACTCAAGTCATGGAAGGACAGACACTCATTCCCCTCCCAGAGTTGATCGACAGTAAACAAATGGAGAGAGAAATAATATGACTTCAGAAAGTAAGTGCCATAAAAATATAATAAAGAAGAGTAAGGAAGAAGTGAGAGATGGGTTAGGGTAGAGGGTGGTCAAGGAAGCCTTGTGAGCCCTGGAGAGAGGTGAGCTGTGAGAGGAGCTGAAGAAGTGCATCCTGAGAGAGGGACCAGCAAGTGCAAATGTCCTGAGGTGAGTCTTGTGTGCGGAACAGTAAGAAGACCAGTGGGTAGAGAATGAGGAGGAGGAAAGCAGTAAGAAAGGAGGTGGGAGACAAGGCCAGGGGCTAGGTCCGAGGCCCTCAGACGTATGACACTGAGAGGGGAAACCCATGGGAATTCTGAGCAGGGGAGTCACAAGGTCTGGATTAATACCTGAGAAGATCACTCAGGTAGAAGAGATGGTGGCAGGGCAGAGAAGCAGCAGGAAACCATTAGAAGGCTTTTGCTGAGAGAACATGCTCCCTGGGTTAGGGCAGTGAGCAGTGAGGGTGTAGAGAGCTGATCAGATTTCAGGGAGGCAGAAAGACCTTGCTGATGGCTTGGGGATGGGGATGAGGGAAACAGAGAGGCAAGGATGGCCCGGGTTTATGATGAGCACCTGGGTGAATGGTGGAAACATTCGCTAAGATGATAAAAACTGAGGGGTGGCATGTTTGTGGAGATGATGATGCATCAAATTCTTAGGAGCCATCTCCATTTCCAGACGTCCGCGAGACACCAGGTAGAAAGTGCAAATAGGGTGGCAGCAACTCAGAAAGCAGGAGCAGTAGCAGGGTTTTCACTTCTTTGGCCTTGTAGGTTCTGGAGGTCCTGGGGGCTCAGCAGAGATGCCTGACCCTCCTTCTCCCTGAGCCCTTTGAACTCTGCCCTCAAACACCCTGGCCCAACTTCTTCCCCTTCTCCCCTTCTCACTGCTAATTCTCATCAGCATTCAAACTGAATTCTAGTCTCTCTCACCTTGAACCAAAACAAAGAAGAAGATCTGTCCAGACCCCACAACCTCCTCAGGCAAAATTCACTGGAGAGTGAAGGTGGCATTGTGATGTAGCTATACTCTTCTTTGAATGTTTCTTTGTTTAAAAGATCATCTCTCCCTCCTCCCAATAAGTGAATAACTTCCCCAAAGAGCTGAAGCCACTTCCTCAGTCCCAAGTGCTTCTTCCCCGGCCTGAGCCGAGGCCCTGCAGGTGCCCTTGCCGAAGGTCAGGGAGGGCCAGCCTCTGCTGGAAACCTCGTCTTCCAGGACAGGGCGCTTGGTCCTCCTCCCATCTCCACTGCAGTTTTTCCCCCTCCTCAGCACCTTCTTTTCATGCCAGTTTCCTCAGGGCCCTGTCTCAGCCACCTTCTCTCCCTTCAGCACTCTCTCTGGCAATGGCTTTAACTGGCATTCACTTACTGATGATTCCGAGACCTATGTCCCTTGCCCTGGACCTTCGTATCCTACTAAATGGTTATTCCCAGCTGGGTATCCTATAGGCTTTTCAACTCAACATGTCCACAGTTTGAGACCTTCTAAGTGCGAGGTAACCCAGCTGAAGGATGGGTGGGCCATTGTATGAAACTGGAGAAAGGGTAGGAGGGGTGAGCATGAAATGGACAGACTGAGGTTGTAGAGCTCAGCCAGGGAGAGCCTTGAAGATGCTGTGAAGAATTTTATCTCTAACCAAAGGCTGAGGGAAAACACGGAAGGGTGCTGGAAGAAGAAGGCTTGATCAGATTTGCTTTTGGACAAGGCAAGTGCAGCTGCGAGCTCTGAGGAGGGGCCAGTGGTCTCTTCCTGTCCTTTAGCTGGAAGGTGGGACCTCAGTCAGTTCCCTAGAAGCTTGTGTGGTCACAGAGAGGTCATTTCAAGGACCTGCTGCCCTCTTGGATCTCTTCCCCAAGAAGCTGAGCAGGACCAGGCATGGTTCCCTGCGTGGCAGCCCCTGGGGAGCTGTTCAGAAGCCTCAGCAAAGACATCCCAGGATGGAGGGAGGCAGAGCTCAGCCTGAGGGCTTAGCCCATCATGGACATTAAATTGAGAGGGCAGCCAGCTCGCTGCCCACACTGCCTTGCAGGGAGCAAATCCTCCGGGTCAGCACAGTTTCTCTGTTTGGAGGGGAGGATTAGGGCAGCGGAAGTCCTCACATGCCAGCATGCTGGGGAGAGGGAGATTGACATGCCAGTGTCATTCAGAGGACCTGGAATTTTTGTTAAAGGTCCAGTCATTTGATAACCTGGGCCACTGATACCCCGAGGCTTGGGCTGTTTGTGTGAGCTGGATGCCCTGCATCCATCCTTCACAATGGGTGCCCACCCGAGTTCGAATGTCCGAGCCCTCCCACCCCAGATTCCAGGGGCAGTATGTTGGGCCCCAGCTGCGAGGCAAGGAATCTTCACAGAACCTCAAATCCAGTGAAAGGGGGAGAGCAGAAAAATGTGTTCACTCCACCTTGAGAAGCAGGGCAAGTGCCATCGTTTTGAGGGTTATTTGCTGCAATAATAACAGCAATCATAATGACCACACCCCCTTGAGTCACCCCTCCTTTCACAGGCCCCAAGCTGCGCTCACCCCATCATTCTATTTGGAGAAATGAGGTTCAGAAAGATCAGGAAACATGGCCACACAGCCAGCAAGCAGCAGAAGCAGGTCCCCAACCTGGTTTTCCTTGACTTTCCAACCCCACAGACCTCTGGGGAGAGGGAGGGTCACTGGGGAGAGAGAGAGAAGGGTTCCTGGGTCCAGCCTTGGAGCCATGATGCAAACAGAGAGAAGGGTGGTCAAGTGCAGGCAGAAGCAAGGGGGCAGCAAACAGGAAGGGAAGATGAAAGGGGACCCCGGGCTTTGGGACCAGGAGAGGCCAGACAGTGTGATCAGGACAGAGCCCAAACTCCCAGGTCTTGCTGTATTTTCAGATCTCAAGAGAGAAGGGCCTCTCTTGGCAGGGAAGCAGTCATGTGGTCGGGAGGCCACCTGAGGCAGCAGGATGGAAAGAAGTTGGAATAAAACTGGGAGGCTGAGAGGCCAGAACAGAACAAAACAGAGAGCCAAGAGCAAACAGGCTCACTTGGCAGTGAGTCAGTAAAAAGGGACACAAAGCGTCAGAAAACTGGAAGCGGTTTTGAAAAAGCTGCTGCTGGACAGAATAATTGTTTTATGAGGGTGTGTTGGCTGGAGTGGCACAGGGAAGGCTGACAGGTTAGAAGAGGTCCCTGTGTGGCTGTATGTGTGAATGTGACCACGTGTTACGTGTGCATGTATGACTGTATGTGAGACCAAGTGTGTGGTATGTGGTGTGGGGTGTATGTGTGTGTGTCTGTGTGAACGAGACATCTAGAAGGAGCTGTTCCACAGAGATAAATGCTCTAAGACTGTAAGGAGAATGGGTCAGGTCATTTCATTCCTATTTATCAGTATAGCTTAACTCTTGTGTCAATAATGAAAGTACTTTTCCGTCAAATATTTGGCTGAAATTTTTCACACACAGACGTAGCTCTGTGATTGTCTGAGTGTGCACACATCCTGGTGGATTGCAGAAAGGCCTGGAACCATGTTTTCTGATATGACTTTTCTCTATTGTTTCTTCTGGTTTCTGCTCAATAATTATTTTATATTCTTTGAAAGATGTATGTTCCTCTTTTCACCCACGTTACCAACTTATGGGATAGATTTCAAGTTCTCATTCCTAAGGGTCAGATTTAATTCATCAATAAACAGTATGAAGTTTCCTCAAAAAATTAAAACTAGAACTACCGTATGATCCAGCAGTTCCACTCTGGGTGGAAGAAACCAAAAACACTAATTTGAAAAGATACATGCACCCCAATGTTCATAGCAGCATGTTTACAATGCTCAAGATGTGGAAGCAACCTCAGTGTCCATAATAAATGAATAAAGAAGATGTGGTACATATTACAATGGAACAGTACTCAGTTATAAAAAGAAGAATGAAATTTTGCCATTTGCAACAACATGAATGGCAAAAGGGCAGGAAGAAGTTGGAATAAAGGAGGCTATTATGCTAAGTGAAGTATTAATAAGAAAAAAATACTGTATGATATCACTTATATGTAAAATCTAAAAAATAAAACAAACTAGTGAATATAACAAAAAAAACAGACTCAGATAAGAGAATAAATTAGTGATTAGGAGTGGGGAGAGGGAAGGGGAAGTGGTGAGAGCGGGGTAGGGGCATAAGAGGTACAAACTGCTATGTATAAAGTAAATAAGCTACAAGGATATATTGTACAGCACAGAGAATATAGCCAATATTTTAAAATAACTATACATGGAGTATAAGCTATACAATTTTTGAATCACTATGCTCTATACCTGAAACTAATATAATACAGAAAATCAACTATACTACCGTTTAAAAAATTTTTTTAAATAAATTCAGTCTGCCCACAAGTCAAGCGTCTGGGAATGAGACTGTGGGTCTTCTGAGGAGGAACAGAGATGCTGTAATTGCCCAGGTTACAGAGTGGAATCCCTGAGGGTCCCAGAGGGACTCATGCTGAACCCAGCACCACTGGAGAGAATAGACAGGTTCAGATGAAACTTTCCTTCTAACTTGAGTAAGGCAAGGTCCTAGGACCTGGTCCCGACAAGCCACTAGCAACTGCATGAGTTGCTCAGGCTGACGTCCTGGCCTCTGTAAAGTGAGGCAGTGTTTCCTCGTGTGTTCTGTGTGGAATATGAAACCCACAAGAGAGTCCAAAAAACGTGGTGCTGGTTTTTTTTTTTATAACCTCTGTGTAATTTATCCCCCTCTTCAAATACACAATGTCTATTTACATAGTAAAAGTACCTGTTTAAAATGGTCTAAACCAGGACTTCCCAAGCTTCTTTGACCTTGGAGCCTCTTTTTCATACAACACGTATTCACATTTACAGAATTAGAACTCAGGGGAACTGCTGGATCCAGTGACCTCTGAGGTTCCTGCCAATTCAACAGCCTAGATCCTGAGATTATGTGTAACCAGGATGAGCCCTCGAGAGTGCTGCTTCTTTGCCATCATCCTGGTCAGTTTGTACCTGGTTGCTTTCTGACTGAGTGGTATTCGACTCCACAGAGTCTTCATGTCTCCCAGAGCAACAGTGTCTAAAGTAGGGGCACACGTGGAGGGCTCAAGTTAGCCAATGGGTTGAGGAAGTAGAGACTGTAACTCTTATTTACAATTAATTTTTATCTAAAAACAAAGCTATCAAGCTTTAATTTAATACATTTATTTATAATAGTACATGTATGCAATTTGTGCACATATACACACACACATACACACACACACGCACTGGAGGTACAGTTTCAAAAAATTGTCACTGATAGTGGTACATGATTAGAAAGGGAGACTAGGGAGTGCCCTAGTAGGTCAGTGTTTGGGACTGTGTGATCTCACTGCCAAGGGCCCACGTTCAGTCCCTGGTTGGGAAATTAAGATCCTGAAAGCTGGTGTGACGAAAAAAATTTTTTAAAAAAGAAGACCACTGGCCTAGAAAATGTACCTCAAGATATTAGCTTATATTCATAATCACTAGCTCACGCAGTGCCTAGTAGGATGGAAAACAGGTGTTTAACATCTCACACGTGGTATAGATATCTTAGCTGCTTGATCTTTCCTTTGTGCTGAACAGACAGAATATCGTGCTTGGTATATCAGTTCAAAACACACAGTAAGGAACTTGATTTGTGATAATGAGTGCACATTCTGGGCCTAACCAGTTTTTCTTGGAAATGTTTTCCTTACATCACAAAATTGCCTTCTCTGTTGTCCACACAAGTATTTCTGTTAAGCTAGCAAATTTCAAACCCCTTTTCTAAGATTCAAAACAGTGAAATGATACTTGAAACCATTATAAAATTGTTACCAATCAAATAATTTAAAGAAAATAACTCCCAGTTACATGTTTTCTTCATAATTCAAACTAAATTCCTATATACCGTTTCCCTCAAAAAAACTGTTGCGGTAATTGCTTAGCAAGCCATTTATGGCCCCTACAGGATGTAATCCCGAGAATCAAAGCAGTACAGTCTGAGAAGTACAAAGATGCTTTACCCACTAAGTCTTCAGCTACCTGCCTTAAATCAGAATGCTTCGGAGGACACAAACATCAGAATGAAAGGCCCAGCCTGGTCACTCACTACTGGTGACACGATAGTGTCTTTGTGCCCGTGAGAGGCTGTGCTCATCTCCCTCTGACTGGAAAAGATCCCAGTAGGATGGACGATCTAACCCCCAGCCCTCCTGGAAGCTGTCCCACAGAGTGCAGCTGCCACCTCCAGTCACCTTCCTCCCATCCTGCCCACGACTTTACCTTGGCTTGGACGTTTCCAGCTGCCCTGTCCATCTCTTCTTGGGCTTTCTGCTTTCCACAAGAACCATCAAGCAAAACAAGAACAAAATGAGTCTTGAAAAATAAGGCATCCTGTGAATGTCTGTGATGCTGCAAGCTGCCTTCCAGGGACCTGCAGCAGGGCAGATAACCCCAGGCTTAACCATTGAGTCGGTCTGCTGCCTCCAGCCAGCGCTGCGAGGAGGGCATGGCTGGCCTGGCTGAGTTTCCCAATCTAATATTGATACCGAGGCTTGTGCCAACCCACTTCCCACCCCTTTGGGCGGTCGTGACACCAACAGCAAGGCTTTGCCCTCCCTGCTGCTTAGTGATTGGCTATTAGTAAGTTGGTTCTCCTGTGAAACTCAGCTTCCGCCGTGTCCTAGTAGAGCTTTGGTTAAAACTGTTACATAAAAAAAAAAAAAATTTAATCTCTTGAACATGCCAGCTTTTTGCTGAGATCATTAATCCATCTCGCTGGTGACATAAAACCAGTCTGTCACATGCATCAGGGAGCAGGTTGGATTTTGAGTGGATTTGCAGAAAGGACTTGTGGACACAGAGATGAGCACCTGACCGTGCCCAGGAAATGCTGAGCAAACACGAGATTGACCTGTTTCCATAGGCTTGCTTTACTCCTTGAGCTAAGAGCCTGGGCTTTGCCTGTGGACAAGGGTGCTTGTTTTTTTTCCCCAAATACACATCCTTTTTTTTTTTTTTCAATCTTATCAAAGCATAAAATGCATTTTGATTTTGAAAGAAAGCATAAATCAAAGGAGAATTAGTGATTATGCAAGTTCATCTTCCTAGCAGGAACGCTAGACTAATGCTGCTCTTTCATCCTAAAAGGTATAATGTTGCCATCAGTGAGGCTTGATCCTTATCCTGGAATATGGAAGTACGAACATTAGAAGTGCAAAGATACACATAGTTGTTTCATCTACTCAACCAAAGAAAATGTTTAAAAACTACTTACTGGGTACTTTCCAGGTGATCTGGTGATTAAGACTCCAAGCTTTCTACTGCAACGGAGAAAGTTCCATCCCTGGTTAGGGAACTAAGATTGCACGTGGAGCAAAAATACAAAAAACAAAAACTACTTATTTCTTGCTTGCTGCATCCTGGGAATGGAGACGACAAGTGTGCAGAGACATCCTTATAGGTGGGGGTGGAGGTCAGAAAGAACGATAGCTAAAAGTGAAACAGCATTAGGGTTTCCTTAGGAAAGAATCAGAAGCAGTTCTTTTGATCTCTTTAAGCAAAGTGGTATGACATGATCCACTTTATTTTTTCAGGAACTTCTAACTGGTATCAGTTAGGTCAGAGAATCTGTCATAATCAGAGGATGAGGTCCTGCCCTAAGGGAGGGGAACAGGGAAGAGGGAAGAATGAGATAATCAAGTGATTACCAAAGGCCAATGGTGACTGTTCAGAGTAGGAGGTGAAAGAATTCAGTGAAAGCTAAGACTCTAGAATGGAGGCAGCTCTGATGGGTCATAAAGCTTACCAGTGGCACTAGAATCCCAGGTGGTAGAGAATCTGCCTACCAGTGCAGCAGATGCAAGAAACACAGGTTCGATCCCTGGGTCAGGAAGATCCCCTGGAGGAGGGCATGGCAACCCACTCCAGTATTCTCTTTCTTGGAGAATCCCAGGGACAGAGGAGCCTGGCAGGCTATAGTCAGTTCAGTTCAGTTCAGTTCAGTTTCTCAGTCGCTCAGTTGAGTCTGACTCTTTGTGACCCCATGAATTGCAGCACGCCAGGCCTCCCTGTCCATCACCAACTCCTGGAGTTTACTCACACTCACATCCATCGAGTCAGTGATGCCATCCAGCCATCTCATCCTTGGTCATCCCCTTCTCCTCCTGCCCCCAATCCCTCCCAGCATCAGAGTCTTTTCCAATGAGTCAACTCTTCACATGAGGTGGCCAAAGTACTGGAGTTTCAGCTTCAGCATCATTCCCTCCAAAGAAATCCCAGGGCTGATCTCCTTTAGAATGGACTGGTTGGATCTCCTTGCAGTCCAAGGGACTCTCAAGAGTCTTCTCCAACACCACAGTTCAAAAGCATCAATTCTTCGGCACTCAGCCTTCTTCACAGTCCAACTCTCACATCCATACATGACCACTGGAAAAACCATAGCCTTGACTAGACGGACCTTTGTTGGCAAAGTAATGTCTCTGCTTTTGAATATGCTATCTAGGTTGGTCATAACTTTCCTTCCAAGGAGTAAGCATCTTTTAATTTTGTGGCTGCAGTCACCATCTGCAGTGATTTTGGAGCCCCTAAAAATAAAGTCTGACACTGTTTCCATTGTTTCCCCATCTATTTCCCATGAAGTGATGGGACCAGATGCCGTTACAGTGTTTGACCTTGATTTGAACAAGTCCAGAATAGAAAGATGTTTACAAGACAGATAGAAAATTGTATCACTGTTTGCATTTAGATGACATAATATTATTGTTTTAGCTATCATTAGAGTACTGTGGATGTATTTTTTAAATGCTGATATTTCACTAATACCTACTGAAGTTTTGAAACAACATGTTGTCAGGAATTTTCTTAGGATAGTCCCTGCGTGAACAAAATCAATCATACATTGATAATTGGTGAGCTAGTTGGTGGGGTTATGAGGTCTGTGTATAGTTTTTTCTAATTTGTATGTAGTCAAATTTTTTGTTAAACATTTTATTTTGTATTGAAGTGTAGGTGCTTAACAATGTTATAGTTTCAGGTAAATAGCAGAGTGAGTTAGCCATACATATAATGTATCCTTTCTCCTTCAGATTCCCCTCCTATCCAGGCTACCACATAACACTGAGCAGTGTAGGTCCTTTTGGTTATCTGTTTTAAATATAGCATGTGTGCATGTTGATCTCAAATTTTCTACACTTTAAGTGTTATGAAGGCTTGTGACTTGCCACATACTGCATGTCTCATATGTCCTCTCCAGTTAAAGTGTTTGACTCCCAAAGCTCTGTGGCTTACTGTGTTTGTGTCTAGTATCACAGGTATATTGAAATTGCGATAAAGCAGTGCAGAAGCTCAGGAATTGATTGTAAAATCCATGGTCTCATCCTGCTGGGACGGATACGTGCAGAGGAGGAAGATTTGGCTGCAGTTCCTTTCTTAGCTTCAGATAATGAAGAAGAAGAAGATGAAAAAGGCAACAGTGGGAGGTGAGAGCTGTTTGCTTATGCCCAAACTCTCACTTTCAAAAGCTAATATTTAATTAGAGTGTATCTCATAATGAGAATACATTAGAATTATTGTATTATATAGTCTATATGTATTATATAGACTATATATTATATAGACTATATGTATTATATAGACCGTATGTATTATATTATTGCACATAGGACTGTTTGGTCAATATTAGTTAAGTTTTCGAAAACTGTAATTAAATTTAATTTTAGGAAAAATTTAATATGGAAACACTGTATTTAGAAAAATTTGTTTAAAAGGAAAAATAAAAGTGTTTTAATTTTTCTGCCTGAAATATTGCTGTTAATATTTTGGTGTATATTCTTATAGTTTTCTTATTTATTTGTCCCTACTTGTGTTTTCCTGTGGAGATAGTATGTGGTGGTATATATTTCCCTTTTGTGTTAAGTATTTTATTGTTAACATGTAAATTAAAAGTTTTTATTAGAATATACATAAGACTTACCATTTTAACCAGCTGTTAAGTGTACTGTTCAGTGGCATTAAATAGTTTATGTTATTTGGAAGACATCCATTTTTAGAATATATGTATCCTTTGTCTTCTGTTGTATACTTTTTTTAAATTGACTCAAGTCTATTTATGATTTATATTTATATTTATTGACTGTGCCAAAGCCTTTGACTGTGCGGATCACAATAAACTGTGGAAAATTCTGAAAGAGATGGAAATACCAGACCACCTGACTTGCCTCTTGAGAAACCTGTATGCAGGTCAGGAAGCAACGGTTAGAACTGGACATGGAAAAACAGACTGATTCCAAATAGGAAAAGGAGTACGTCAAGGCTGTATATATTGTCACCCTGCTTATTTAACTTATGTGCAGAGTACGTCATGAGAAATGCTGGGTTGGTTGAAGCACAAGCTGGAATCAAGATTGCCGGGAGAAATATCAATAACCTCAGATATGCAGATGACACCACCCTTATGGCAGAA
>SJYC01001522.1:0-61724 GCA_006408675.1 Madoqua kirkii | reverse complement strand
GTACGTCATGAGAAATGCTGGGTTGGTTGAAGCACAAGCTGGAATCAAGATTGCCGGGAGAAATATCAATAACCTCAGATATGCAGATGACACCACCCTTATGGCAGAAAGAGAAGAAGAAATAAAAAGCCTCTTGATGAAGGTGAAAGAGGAGAGTGAAAAAGCTGGTTTAAAGCTCAACATTCAGAAAACGAAGATCATGGCATCTAGTCCGATCACTTCATGGCAAATAGATAGGAAACGTTGGAAACAGTGTCAGACTTTATTTTTGGGGGGCTCCAAAATCACTACAGATGGTATTGTAGCCATAAAATTAAAAGACGCTTACTTCTTGGAAGGAAAGTTATGACCAACCTAGACAGCATATTGAAAAGTAGAGATATTACTTTGCCAACAAAGGTTTGTCTGGTCAAAGCTATGGTTTTTCCAGTGGTCATATATGGATGTGAGAGTTGGACTCTAAAGAAAGCTGAGTGCCAAAGAATTGATACTTCTGAACTGTGGTATTGGAGAAGACTCTTGAGAGTCCCTTGAACTGCAAGGATATCCAACCAGTCCATCCTAAAGGTAATCAGTCCTGGGTGCTTACTGGAAGGACTGATGTTGAAGCTGAAACTCCAATACTTTGGCCACTTGATGCAAAGAACTGACTCATTTGAAAAGACCCTGATGCTGGGAAAGATTGGAGGCACAAGGAGAAGGGGACGACAGAGAATGAGCTGATTCAGTGGATATCACTGACCCAATGGACATAGGTTTGGGTAGACTCCAGGAGATGGTGATGAACAGGGAGGCCTGGCATGCTGCAATTCATGGGGTTGCAGAGTCAGACACGAATGAGCAACTGAACTGAACTGATTTATGATGTACAACAAATTGGAAGGAACAATATCCATTTTTCTTAAGTTTTAACAGTATGGTTAACACTGACATACAACAAATTGGAAGTGACAATATCCGTTTTTAAGTCTTTTTAACGGTAGTTAATACCTAACTGATGGAGATCACTTGCTGGTTTTGCCATTATAGTTTGTATATTTCTTTCAATTTTATTTTCATTTTATTTTGAAGAATTTGTGGGCTTTGTTGTTCAAACTTTTAACCTATTGAGGGCATATCAGAAGATAGAATGAGTGAGGTGGCAGGAGCCCTGTGTTTTGGGGCAGGCCTCCCCTGGTAGAATGGAGGTTGGGACTTCCAGCATAGCTGACCACACAGTGGACAGAGGGTGTAAAGGAAGAAAATTGCATTTTCCCATGGGACATGTCCTTGTATTAGAGCACGTTGGACGTCATATGACTGTATCCATTTTATTATTTCTTTTGGGAAAAAACATGACCAAACAGAGGTCTGGATTTAGGGACGTGGCCACAGTGGCAGTCCTGGTGGTGATACCTGGAATTTGAGTAAGCTCTGGGAGATAGTAAAGGACAGGAGATGTATGGCATCCCTGACTCAATGGATATGAATTTGAGTAAGCTCTGGGAGATAGTAAAGGACAGGGAAGCCTTTGCAATCTATGGTATTGCGGAGAGTCAGATAGGACTTAACCAACTAAACAACAATAACAACTCCTAGAAACACTGCCACCAGGATAAATAGCTAAAGTTAAATTCTAGTATGGAAAGGTAGTATGTTGGTTTGTAGAATTTTGACCCTCTGTACTACTAACTTTTGTGTATTTTTAGTAAAGGACAGGGAAGCCTTTGCAATCTATGGTATTGCAGAGAGTCAGATAGGACTTAACCAACTAAACAACAATAACAACTCCTAGAAACACTGCCACCAGGATAAATAGCTAAAGTTAAATTCTAGTATGGAAAGGTAGTATGTTGGTTTGTAGACATTTTGACCCTCTGTACTACTAACTTTTGTGTATTTTGGATTTTGTTTAGTTATAGCAAAATTTGAAGAGTATTTGATAGTAACCAGCAAGCTGTGTGCTTTAGGTTGTTTCTTAATATAGTATTGTAAAATAGAATAAAGTATTAAATAAAAAGTACTTCACACAAAAAAATTTCTATGTGATTAACCTCTGATTCTGTTTTATTTTTTTACTTTGATTAGCCTTATTAGAAGGAAGGCAGCAGGTCTGGAATCAGCAGCTACAATAAGAACCAAAGTATTTGTGTGGGGCCTGAACGACAAAGACCAGCTGGGAGGTCTGAAGGGTTCCAAGGTGTGTGCCTGACACCCAGTGTGCTCGCCACTCCCCACTTTATGGGCCCACACAGTCCCAGAATTAGCCAGACCTCTTAAAGTTTTTATAATGATTTTCCCCTTTATGTGTGTTTTTAAAAATTTTATTTATTTTTAATTGAAAGGTTTATGATTGCTTTACAATATTGGTTTGATTTGTACCATACACCATACCTTTTATGTTGTTTTTAAAATGGACTTTTCTTAAGTAATTCTTGACATGAGCTCATAGACATTATCATTTTAGGTTCTAAGATGCCTCTGTCCTTGGAAAACATGTCCTTGGTGCATGTTAGGTATAGTTGCATTATTGCTGTTTTATAAACTAGAAGATACACTTCCAAAAACACTTGACAAGGGTAGAGGTGAAAATTTTAGAGTATAATTACATTTAAAAGAGTAGGAACGATAAGGTATGCATTTGAACTAGAGTTGAATTCACCTGTGGCTCTGAACTAAGGCAGCACAGAATAGATTCCTCCAAGATTTAGTATCTGGAACAGTTTCTTTTTGACTGAGCATCTCTATTACTTGGGTTTCTCAGATTGTGCTATTGGTAAGGAACCTACCTGCCAATGCAGGAGACCCAAAAGATGCAGGTTCAATCCTTGTGTAGATGTGTATAAGAGACAGGTGCAGAGTACGTCATGAGAAATGCTGGGTTGGTTGAAGCACAAGCTGGAATCAAGATTGCCGGGAGAAATATCAATAACCTCAGATATGCAGATGACACCACCCTTATGGCAGAAAGAGAAGAAGAAATAAAAAGCCTCTTGATGAAGGTGAAAGAGGAGAGTGAAAAAGCTGGTTTAAAGCTCAACATTCAGAAAACGAAGATCATGGCATCTAGTCCGATCACTTCATGGCAAATAGATAGGAAACGTTGGAAACAGTGTCAGACTTTATTTTTGGGGGGCTCCAAAATCACTACAGATGGTATTGTAGCCATAAAATTAAAAGACGCTTACTTCTTGGAAGGAAAGTTATGACCAACCTAGACAGCATATTGAAAAGTAGAGATATTACTTTGCCAACAAAGGTTTGTCTGGTCAAAGCTATGGTTTTTCCAGTGGTCATATATGGATGTGAGAGTTGGACTCTAAAGAAAGCTGAGTGCCAAAGAATTGATACTTCTGAACTGTGGTATTGGAGAAGACTCTTGAGAGTCCCTTGAACTGCAAGGATATCCAACCAGTCCATCCTAAAGGTAATCAGTCCTGGGTGCTTACTGGAAGGACTGATGTTGAAGCTGAAACTCCAATACTTTGGCCACTTGATGCAAAGAACTGACTCATTTGAAAAGACCCTGATGCTGGGAAAGATTGGAGGCACAAGGAGAAGGGGACGACAGAGAATGAGCTGATTCAGTGGATATCACTGACCCAATGGACATAGGTTTGGGTAGACTCCAGGAGATGGTGATGAACAGGGAGGCCTGGCATGCTGCAATTCATGGGGTTGCAGAGTCAGACACGAATGAGCAACTGAACTGAACTGATTTATGATGTACAACAAATTGGAAGGAACAATATCCATTTTTCTTAAGTTTTAACAGTATGGTTAACACTGACATACAACAAATTGGAAGTGACAATATCCGTTTTTAAGTCTTTTTAACGGTAGTTAATACCTAACTGATGGAGATCACTTGCTGGTTTTGCCATTATAGTTTGTATATTTCTTTCAATTTTATTTTCATTTTATTTTGAAGAATTTGTGGGCTTTGTTGTTCAAACTTTTAACCTATTGAGGGCATATCAGAAGATAGAATGAGTGAGGTGGCAGGAGCCCTGTGTTTTGGGGCAGGCCTCCCCTGGTAGAATGGAGGTTGGGACTTCCAGCATAGCTGACCACACAGTGGACAGAGGGTGTAAAGGAAGAAAATTGCATTTTCCCATGGGACATGTCCTTGTATTAGAGCACGTTGGACGTCATATGACTGTATCCATTTTATTATTTCTTTTGGGAAAAAACATGACCAAACAGAGGTCTGGATTTAGGGACGTGGCCACAGTGGCAGTCCTGGTGGTGATACCTGGAATTTGAGTAAGCTCTGGGAGATAGTAAAGGACAGGAGATGTATGGCATCCCTGACTCAATGGATATGAATTTGAGTAAGCTCTGGGAGATAGTAAAGGACAGGGAAGCCTTTGCAATCTATGGTATTGCAGAGAGTCAGATAGGACTTAACCAACTAAACAACAATAACAACTCCTAGAAACACTGCCACCAGGATAAATAGCTAAAGTTAAATTCTAGTATGGAAAGGTAGTATGTTGGTTTGTAGACATTTTGACCCTCTGTACTACTAACTTTTGTGTATTTTGGATTTTGTTTAGTTATAGCAAAATTTGAAGAGTATTTGATAGTAACCAGCAAGCTGTGTGCTTTAGGTTGTTTCTTAATATAGTATTGTAAAATAGAATAAAGTATTAAATAAAAAGTACTTCACACAAAAAAATTTCTATGTGATTAACCTCTGATTCTGTTTTATTTTTTTACTTTGATTAGCCTTATTAGAAGGAAGGCAGCAGGTCTGGAATCAGCAGCTACAATAAGAACCAAAGTATTTGTGTGGGGCCTGAACGACAAAGACCAGCTGGGAGGTCTGAAGGGTTCCAAGGTGTGTGCCTGACACCCAGTGTGCTCGCCACTCCCCACTTTATGGGCCCACACAGTCCCAGAATTAGCCAGACCTCTTAAAGTTTTTATAATGATTTTCCCCTTTATGTGTGTTTTTAAAAATTTTATTTATTTTTAATTGAAAGGTTTATGATTGCTTTACAATATTGGTTTGATTTGTACCATACACCATACCTTTTATGTTGTTTTTAAAATGGACTTTTCTTAAGTAATTCTTGACATGAGCTCATAGACATTATCATTTTAGGTTTAAGATGCCTCTGTCCTTGGAAAACATGTCCTTGGTGCATGTTAGGTATAGTTGCATTATTGCTGTTTTATAAACTAGAAGATACACTTCCAAAAACACTTGACAAGGGTAGAGGTGAAAATTTTAGAGTATAATTACATTTAAAAGAGTAGGAACGATAAGGTATGCATTTGAACTAGAGTTGAATTCACCTGTGGCTCTGAACTAAGGCAGCACAGAATAGATTCCTCCAAGATTTAGTATCTGGAACAGTTTCTTTTTGACTGAGCATCTCTATTACTTGGGTTTCTCAGATTGTGCTATTGGTAAGGAACCTACCTGCCAATGCAGGAGACCCAAAAGATGCAGGTTCAATCCTTGTGTTGGGAAGATTCCCTAGAGGAAGCCATAGCAGCACACTCCAGTATTCTTGCCTGAAGAATCCTACAGACAGGAGCTTGGCAGCTTCAGTCCATAAGGTCACAGAAAATTGAACATGACTGAAGCGACTTAGCACAGACACTACTTAGTATTTCATGAGACCTCATTGTAAGATCCCTGTTATTTGTACTGTTGAGACACTGAAACAGAAAGTTAGAACTCATTCATTTTGAGACCATGGTTCTAGTATGATCCTATATAATTCAGCAGCCTTGGGTTCCCTGGAGGCCGCTGCGCTGTGTTTGGAGATGTGTGGGGCTTAGGAGCTCTGGGCACTTCTCTTATTACTGTGGGCTGTTTAGAGGGTCCTGTGTGCACATGGTGGTTTGCACATGAAAGGCAAATGGGTGCTTCATAGTTGGGATAAAGAGCATCCTTCTTCCATTGACTGTTACATATGGGCATCATAAAAGGCTTTTTCAACAGGGGCTTTAGTAATTTTAAATCACATTCATCCCTAATGAGAAATTTACACATATATTAATAGTTTCTTAGAGAAGTCAGAATTAACAAGAATGAGGACATGACTTGAAATAAAATATAGTTTACCAAATGTTTGTTTATATCTTTAAGTATGTGTTTTTTTTTTTTTTCCATCTTTTTTATGGAGATGTTCAGATGTACCTACCTGGTAGACAGAATAGAGACTTTTGGTCCTTTTGTCACTGTACCAGCTTCAGCAGTTGTGGATGGTCACATTTTTGTCTTTATTTTCTACATAGCCTCATCCCTACTTATTTTAAAGTAAATTGCAATATATCATTTCATTCTTAAAATGCTTATGCATCTGTAATAGACAAGAGATTCTTTGGAGAGTGTAACCAGGTAAATTCTTTGTACTATTTAATATGATTGCTTGTAATTTTAAAAGTGTAAATAAAATTTTCTTTTTTCTTTTGCTTTTTTAAAAAAATTTTGTTTTAGATAAAAGTTCCGTCATTCTCTGAGACACTGTCTGCTTTGAATGTAGTACAGGTGGCTGGTGGTTCTAAAAGTTTGTTTGCAGGTATGATTAATCAAATAATATAAAGTTTTAAATGATGTTGAAGCCTAAACATATAGTTGTTGTGTCACAAAAAGTGAGTCTCTTCCTCACTCCTATTTCTTACAGTGACAGTGGAAGGAAAAGTATATGCCTGTGGAGAAGCCACCAATGGCCGGCTGGGGCTGGGCATCTCCAGTGGGACTGTGCCCATCCCGCGACAGATCACAGCTCTCAGCAGTTATGTGGTTAAGAAGGTGGCTGTTCACTCAGGTAGAGGCCAGAATTGACACTTGTGCGCAGACAAGCCTGCTGCTCAGGCTCTGTAATTCACTGGGGCTTTAAACAGTTTCCCCTAGAGTGTTCCTTGCATTCTGTCAAGTTCTACTCATTATTAGAAGTAAAAATCGGGTAATGTAAAACTTCAGATGGTCTAGAGTTTAATTATTTTTGTTACACAAGACTTTTTGGAGATCAGGGGTTATTGGTATTCTGCCATGTGGGACGTATCCATCCAAAGGAGGGGATTTTAAATTTTGAACTGTGGTCTCAGGTTCATAAAATATTGCAGTAATCATGTTCTATGCTTAAATACGTGTTATTTTTTAGGAACATAGCCTGTAAATTTCATCAGGTTTCAAGGTCTGTAAATTCTAGCCATAAGAAAGGATCATTTTTTTAAAAGTCACACTGCTTCAATTCAGGAAATGTATAGAGCATTATTTTAAAGCATTGTGCTTGTCTTCTGAGGAATGAAACCGAATTAGATACAAACTGAGTTTGTATTTATACTGAATAGGGTTAGATTTAACCCAGTATAACAGAAAATCTGAACAGTAGTGCCTTGAGCAAGATCGTGTTTTACCATTCTCCTCTGGAAAAGTCTACAGGTGAGGGGGAGGGACAGTGTTGCAGCTGCAGTACCCATGAGGGGCACTGGGTTACTGTTCATCCCCGTTGCAGCTACAGGTGAGCACATAAGCATTTCCTCAAGCCCACTCTGCCCCTTCAAAGAGCTTTTCTGGAAGCCTCACTCGTCAGTCACATCTTTGTCACTATCCTCTCTGGGTGAGGGAGTATGGAAAACATTGTTTTTAGCTGAGCACATTGCCTTGGATCATGTGGGCTCTGTTGGTAAGTGGGTCTTGGAACCTAGGAACTGGTGACAGAGAGGAAACACTCTTCAGTTCTGAGCTGGGATGGATGGAGTGAAAGAGTGTGCCATGGTGAGAAAAGAGTGTGAGCTGATTGTTTCGGAAAGAGTGAGCATAATGCCTTTATTGCAATTGATGGTTCTTTTGCTGTAGTAATTTAATTTTTGAGATGCATTTCACAAAAGCCTGAATACCATCAACACTTGCTAATTTGTCTAATTGCAAATGAGCTTAGTTTTACTTTTTCCATCTGAATTTTGATCTTTTATATATTTAATATAGCAACCCCATTAAATTTAATAATGCTAAAAATAGGATTATTTTGCTGCTTCTTTGCAAGTAAAATCCTTTCTAGGACTTAAACTTTGTAGAAATGTTCATTTATTTTATATAATTGTCATCCTTAAATGTTGATCCGATATACTCATTTGACAGATACTCACACATACTATGTGCCAAGCAAAAGAGGTAGTTATGCTGTTAACTTTTTTTAAGCCAACTTTGGCAGCCCTATGTGAATGTTGCAGGTGGACGGCACGCTACTGCTTTAACTGTTGATGGCAAAGTGTTTTCCTGGGGTGAAGGTGATGATGGCAAACTTGGACACTTCAGTAGAATGTAAGAATATTTTCTTCATTTTTGCTAATAAGAAACTGTTACTAATAATGAATGCTTTTTGATAATTTTTGTAAAAAAATTGAATAGGATGGGTTATTTATGCAAAAGAAACTTAAAAATACATTTAAAAAATATCTCTGAATGTGATTTGCCTTACGTGTTCTAAGGTTTGATAAGTAAGTGAATCCAAAGATACTGTTTTGATTAAATGTGGATCAGTGTAGATGTCCTTTTTCCCCCTTCTTTAAAGAGGCTAGATTGATGATAGGAAATATTATTTAATCTTGCTTTAGGAACTGTGACAAGCCACGGCTGATAGAGGCCCTGAAAACCAAGCGAATCCGGGATATTGCCTGTGGGAGCTCACACAGTGCGGCCCTCACGTCCAGTGGTGAACTGTACACCTGGGGTCTCGGAGAGTACGGCCGCTTGGGACATGGGGATAACACAACACAACTGAAGCCCAAAATGGTGATTATACATATTTTTGTTGCTTACAGAAAGCTTCCCATCTGCTGATTTCCAGAGGAGATAAGCTCCGAGTCTAGGACAGTTCATAAAGATATGTGCAGTATTGGCTTTCATTTTGTGGGGAAAAATTTCCCTTGCTTTCTTGGTGCCTGTGCTTGATTCTGTTTTTAAATTTGTAATTGAGTAGGTGAAAGTCCTTCTTGGTCACAGAGTAATCCAAGTGGCATGTGGAAGTAGAGATGCACAGACCCTGGCTCTGACTGATGAAGGTAAGTCCTGTCTGACTCCACGTTTTTGGGGAGGAATGGTGTGAGATGCTGGCCTGATGTCGGTATTTTTAAACCTAGGCTTGGTATTTTCCTGGGGTGATGGTGACTTTGGAAAATTGGGCCGGGGAGGAAGTGAAGGCTGTAACATCCCACAGAACATCGAGAGACTTAATGGACAAGGGGTGTGCCAGATCGAATGTGGAGCACAGTTCTCCCTGGCCCTCACCAAGTCAGGTGTAGTTTGGACATGGTACGTAAATGCCTGTCACCCACCAGTATGTCTGTTCAGGGGTTTGCAGGGAGGGGGACGCCTTTATTTTCTTGCCCATCCAGGCATCTTTATCCGTTTATATATTTTGAGTTGGGATTAGTGACAATATTATAAGAAGAAATATCCAATTATAACTGGGTTGTTTAGAAAAGAACACTGGAGAGATTTTGGCCTAGCTTGTCTTTCTTATTTAGATGAAGTATGTGTAGAGGGTTTTTTCTGCTTTTTTGCCATGCAAGGAGCCTAGTGATCACATGTGTGGAAAACAGATTTCTGATTTCTTTGATCCCTGAAAAAGTTCATGTGTGTTTCCAGTGAAAGATTATTAAATCAGAAAGAGGTGGAATATCCAGCAGACCATGGGCAGACAGTGTGATGGCCTTGGTCTTAGCATCATGACTCATCCAGCTTGGGGAAGAATCACTGCAGAGATCTTTTAAGAGCCATTTGAGGTTGCGTGTCATTTTTTCAGTCTCTATATGAAGTCTACATCAATAACTTAAATACCGTTACACATATTAAGGATCTTGCTAACAGAATTAATGTATTATTTTGAATTAATGATATACCATTTTATAATTTCTAAGACCTTGGGCATTGTGTGTGTTGTCATTGAGCTGGCTCTAGTGCTGTGGCAGTGAGTGTTTTGCTGTGAGGTATTACCAGACCATAATCATGTATTAAAATGCTCACTGATGATTCCTTGCAGGGGGAAGGGGGACTATTTCAGACTGGGCCATGGCTCGGATGTGCATGTGCGGAAACCACAGGTAGTGGAAGGGCTGAGAGGGAAGAAGATTGTGCATGTGGCTGTTGGGGCCCTGCACTGCTTGGCGGTCACTGATGCAGGACAGGTAAGGGAGCTTGTGACAAGATCTCATGTTGATAGTGTAACTTGTGACAAAATGAAGTGAGTCTTGGTACTTGGAAGACCAGAAGGGTGGGCTGTGTCCCCTGTATTCCTGTGTACATTTGCCTACCTGTCAGCATGACTGAGGGCATCCAGGAAAGACTGCTGACTAATGCAGGTTATAAAGTAGTGAGCTTTCCCACTATAATGTCTGATAGGAAAATGTATGTTTTTCATTTCAGAACTAAAGTTATCCTGGATAAGAGTTTGTTCCTCCACCATACGAGGCTATCTTGTGACAGGCTCATAAATAATATAATTTGAAATTCATTTATGACAGCAAATCAGCATATTGTACTTCAATCAGAATGAAATAAAAAGGAATTATACTTTCTAGTTCTGTAAAGCACAAAATTCCTCGAAAAGTGAACATATTTTTTTGGGCCATTTTCTCTTTGCAAAATTAAGGAAAAAATGTTATAATATTTAGTTGAGGAAACTTCCTGCTTCTAAGAACAGTATATAGATGAATTCATTGGGTTGATATTAAGTAAATGAAAGTGAAAGTTTCTCAGTCATGTCCGACTCTTTGCGACCTCATGGACTATACAGTCCATAGAATTCTCCAGGCCAGAATATGGGAGTGGGTAGCCTTTCCCTTCTCTAGGGAATCTTCCCAACCCAGGGATTGAACCCAGGTCTCCTGCATTGCAGGCAGATTCTTTACCAGCTGAGTCACAAGGGAAGCTCAAGAATACTGGAGTGGGTAGCCTATCCCTTCTTTAGTGGGCCCCTTCCTGACCCAGTAATCGAACTAGTCTCCTGCATTGCAGGCAGATTCTTTACCAGCTGAGCTATCTGAGAAGCACTCGGCAAGAATTTTGAAGTAAACTTAAAGAATGTTCTGAAATGTTGAAAAATTATTTTTATCCCCTTAACAGGTATATGCTTGGGGTGACAATGACCATGGCCAACAGGGCAATGGCACAACCACAGTTAATAGGAAGCCCACACTTGTGCAAGGTTTAGAAGGCCAGAAGATAACACGAGTAGCTTGCGGGTCTTCTCACAGTGTGGCATGGACAACCGTTGATGTGGCAACACCCTCTGTTCATGAGCCTGTCCTCTTCCAGACTGCAAGAGACCCTTTAGGTGCTTCCTATTTAGGTAATCGAGATCCATATTTTATACGAGATCCTTCTGCATAGATAGAATGTCATGGGATGTTTGGTACTGCTACCAGACTAAAGTTTGTAGCACCGAGTTTACATTCTGAACCATAGCCCGAGAGTCATCATGGTGCTCTGTGCTATGATTTATGCTGGAATGAAAACTGGAGGAAGTACAGTGCTGGTTCTTGTGATCAGGACAGCTCTGGCAATGCTGTACATGTGTGTAGACAGAGGGACTTTAAAGTTTAGGCATTTGATGTTTTCAACAGCTCTGTTCAGAGCTGAATGCATATATGTATGAAATGAATACATATATGAATGTAATATAATCTACATATTAAAACAATCCAACACGTGGAGACTAATTTTTAACAGCTTTGATATATGTGCACCTGTGAGAGCATCATCACAGTCGACATAATGAACAAATGTGTATACTACCCTTGAGTAGACCCATCCTGGCTTTCCACAACCACTGACTTCATTTCTGTCACTGTAGATCAGTTTGCCATTTTAGAGTTTTATATTAATGGAATCATATAGTATGTACTTTTTTCTTAACCTAACTTTTTTTTTTTAAATGTTTATTTATCTGTGCCAGATCTGATATGTATGTGGGATCTGATTCCCTGATCAGGGACCGAACCCTAGCCCCCTGTATTGGGAGCTCCGAGTCTTAGAACCTGGACTACCAGGGAAGTCCCTTAACCTAACTTTTTTCACTCACCATAATTATTTTGAAATTCATCCACGTTGCATGTATCAGTATGTCATTCTTTTTTAATTGTTGGCTAGCATTTTATTTATGGGCATACTACAGTTGATACATCAGTTTACCTGTTGATGGACTTCGCTGTTGTTTCTTAACTTTGACTATACAAATAAACTTGCTCTGAACATTTGTGTATAGTCTTTATATGGACACATACACTTATGTTTAACTAGGCTAAGTATTTAGGAGAGGAATGATTGGCTGCTATGGCAGATACAAGTTTATCTTCTTAAGAACTGCAAACTGTTTTGCAAAGTGGTTATTCTGTAGCTCCAGCATTTCCATATTTTTCTTTGTATTTGATGTAGTCAGTTTTTAATTTTAGCCATTCTTAGAGATGTATAGTGCTACATCACTGTAATTTTACTTTGCATTTGGCTAATGACTAATGATGTTGAGTGTCTTACTATGTTTTAAGTGTCTATTCATATCTTTTGTCTGTATGTAAACCTAAGTTGTTTGTTTTCTTATTTTTGAATTTTGAACAGTCTTTATGTATTCTGTATACAAGTCTTTCATCAGATATTTAATTTGCACAGTATGGCTTGTGTATTCATTCTCTCTTAGGTAAATTTTAAAGAGCAAAAGATTTTAATTACGATGAAGTCTGGTTTATCCATTTTTGTCTTTTATGAATCATAGTTTGGTGTTGTATTTAAATAACCTTTATCTAACTCAAGATTATAAAGATTATTTTCCCATTTTTTTTGTAAAAGTTCTATAGTTTTAGGTACATGCTTGATCTTCAGTTAAAATTCATACATGGTGTGAGGTATGAATTGAAATTTAATTTTGGTATTTGGATATCCAGTTGTTTCAGTTGCATTGGTCAAAAATACAGTATCCTTTCCCGATTGGAAGAATTTGTACTTGTGCCAAAAAATCTGTTGTATGTGTGGGTCTGTTTCTGGATTCTCAGATGTGTTTTGTTGACTTGTTTTTGTATTTTGATGCAAATACCACATTGTCTTGATTACTGTAGTTTTATAAAAGACTGAATTCAGGCTTTGGTAATTCTTTAGCTTTGTTCTTGTTCAAATATGTTTCGAGTATTCTAGACCCTTTGCATGTCCATGTAACTTTTAGAATCAACGTGTGAGTTTTTATAAAATAACCTACTTGGGATTTTGATTACATTGACTACAGATCAATTTGGGGTTTGCTTCACAGTATTGAATCTTCCCAGTCACACGTATACTATTTCTCTCCATTTGTTTATGTCTTTAATATTTCTCAGCAATATTTTATAGTTTCAGTATACAGGTCTTGCATATCTTTTGTCATATTTATCCTTAAATATTTCATGTTGTTCATTCTGTTATAAATGGTATTGTAAAAAATTTCTTTTGTCTTTGGTCTTTTGTAGAAATATTTAAGTTGCTCCTTATTAGTGTGAAGAAATACATTTGTTTTTTTTTAGGACATTTGGATTACTTCCAGTTTTGGCCTGTTACAAGTAAAATCTGCTATTTTAGTATTCACAATCAGGTTTTTGAGTTAGGCTTCCATACCTTGAATACAACTCACTTGATTTTGTTACTTTTCGTTTCTTTGATTTTCTCTCGTCTGTTTTCAGTTTTATTGGTTTCTGTTCTTACCTTTGTGCTTGCTTTATGTTTATTTTCTATTCTTTTCTACTTTCATGAGATGAGAGCTTAGATTATTGATTTGAGACTATCTTGTCTAGTGTAAATTTTTAGTACTATAAATGTCTGTCTTGGCACTGATTTAGCTACATCTCTCAAATTTTCATATGTTTTATTTTCTTTTTCATTTAGTTCTATATATAAATGTATGTATAATTGAGGACATAGGTAATTTTATTTTTGTATAACCTTAAACTTGCCAGCCCCTTCCTTCTCTTAATAGCATTTATCTTCTGTTTGATACCGAGCTGCATTCATATTGAAAATTAGTGACAACTACTTAGTGATTCCAGCTTGAAGTTACCACCATACAAGCAGATGTTTTGAATACAAGCCAATCTGTATGTGGGGTAAATTTAAGAACTCTTAGTGTCTCTTCTTTTGCAGAAACTGTCTTTCTCTCCTGCTGTACTTTGTTTGATCAAGAAGACTAAAGTCAAATGGCCAGAACTTCTCCTATAAATAATGTTTCAAATACCAAATTAGTTTTCTCACTGTATAACAAATTCTAATTTGATGGTTTTTTTCTTACTACTTTACTTCAGTGACCTATAAATTTGTTTAAATAACAAGTACCTTTTCTATTTTTTTCCCCACAATGAAAAATTAAATGATGTGTTGAATATACTACTAAAAATACTTCACCTGTAAAATATGGTCTTTGTGTTGAAAATCTATGGAATTTTTCCAGTAAACTTTCAAAGCTTGCCACAATCTCTCTGTTTTAAAAAAATATATCATTTTTGAAGTAATTTGAATCAGTTCCGTTCAGTCACTCAGTCATGTCTGACTCTTTGTGACCCCATGAACTGCAGCACACCAGGCCTCCTACTCCTGGAGCTTACCCAAACCCATGTCGAGTCGGTGATGCCATCCAACCATCTCGTCCTCTGTCGTCCCCTTCTCCTCCTGCCCTCAATCTTTCCCAGTATTAAGGAGGGTGTTTTCAAATGAGTCAGCTCTTTGCATCAGATGTCCAAAGTATTGGAGCTTCAGTCTCAACATCAGCTCTTCCACTGAACACCCAGGATTGGTCTCCTTTAGGAAGGACTGGTTGGATCTCCTTGCAGTTCAGGTGGCTCTCAAGAGCCTTCTCAAGCACTGCAGTTAAAAGGTATCAATTCTTCAGTGCTCAGCTTTCTTTAGAGTCCAACTCTCACATCCATACAGGACCACTAGAAAAACCATAGCCTTAACTAGATGGAACTTGTTGGCAAAGTAATGTCTCTGCTTTTTAATATGCTGTCTAGTTTGGTCAGAACTCTCCTTCCAAGGAGTAAGTGTCTTTTAATTTCATGGCTGCAGTCACCATCTGCAGTGATTTTGGAGCCCCCCAAAATAACAGCAGCCACTGTTTCCACTGTTTCCCCATCTATTTCTCATGAAGTGATGGGACCAGATGTGATCACTAATCTAGAACCAGACATCTTGGAAAGTGGGCCTTAGAAAGCATCACTATGGACAAAGCTAGTGGAGGTGATGGAATTCCAGTTGAGCTGTTTCACATCCTGAAACATGATGCTGTGAAAGTGCTGCACTCAATATGCCAGCACATTTGGAAAACTCAGCAGTGGCCACAGGACTGGAAAGGGTCAGTTTTCATTCCAATTCCAAAGAAAGGCAATGCCAAAGAATGCTCAAACTACTGCACAATTGCACTCAACTCACATGCTAGTAAAGTAATGCTCAAAATTCTCCAAGTAGGCTTCAGCAGTACGTGAACTATGAACTCCCTGATGTTCAAGCTGGTTTTAGAAAAGGGAGAGGAACCAGAGATCAAATTGCCAACATCTGCTGGATCATGGAAAAAGCAAGAAAGTTCCAGAAAAACATCTACTTCTGCTTTATTGACTGTGGCAAAGCCTTTGACTGTGTGGATCACAATAAACTGTGGAAAATTCTGAAAGAGATGGGAATACCAGACCACCTGACCTGCCTCTTGAGAAACCTATATGCAAGTCAGGAAGCAACAGGTAGAACTGGACATGGAACAACAGACTGGTTCCAAATAGGAAAAGGAGTGGATCAAGGCTGTATATTTGTCACCCTGCTTATTTAACTTCTATGCAGAGTACATCATGAGAAACGGTGGGCTGGAAGAAACACAAGCTGGAATCAAGATTGCTGGGAAAGATATCAATAACCTCAGATATGCAGATGACACCACCCTTATGGCAGAAAGTGAAGAGGCGCTAAAGGGCCTCTTGATGAAGGTGAAAGAGGAGAGTGAAAAAGTTGGCTTAAAGTTCAACATTCAGAAAATGAAGATCATGGCATCCGGTCCTATCACTTAATGGGAAATAGATGAGGAAACGTCGGAAACAGTGTCAGACTTTATTTTTAGGGGCTCCAAAATCACTGCGGATGGTAACTGCAGCCATGAAATTAAAAGACGCTTACTCCTTGGAAGAAAACTTATGACCAGCCTAGATAGCATATTCAAAAGCAGAGACATTACTTTGCCGACTAAGGTCCATCTAGTCAAGGCTATGGTTTTTCCTGTGGTCATGTATGGATGTGAGAGGTGGACTGTGAAGAAGGCTGAGCACCAAAGAATTGATGCTTTTGAACTGTGGTGTTGGAGAAGACTCTTGAGAGTCCCTTGGACTTCAAGGCGATCCAAGCAGTCCATTCTGAAGGAGATCAGCCCTGGGATTTCTTTGGAAGGAATGATGCTAAAGCTGAAACTCCAGTACTTTGGCTACCTCATGCAAAGGGTTGACTCCTTGGAAAAGACTCTGATGCTGGGAGGGATTGGGGGCAGGAGGAGAAGGGGACGACCAAGGATGAGATGGCTGGATGGCATCACAGATTCAGTGGACGTCAGTCTGAGTGAACTCCGAGAGATGGTGATGAACACGGAGGCCTGGTGTGCTGTGATTCATGGGTCGCAAAGAGTCGGACACGACTGAGCTACTGAACTGAACAGTCTTAGCTGTTGTTTTTTTCTACTCTTTTTCTGCCTTTCTTTGAATTAGTTTTCTTTTGATGTTTTATTTTCTTCTTTGTTTTCTTTGAGCTCTATCTTTTTGTGTTATTTTAGTGGTTGTTTTAGGAATTATGCACCTTTAATGTATCATAGTCTGCCTTTAGCTGATTCCTTCATAGCTCAGTTGGTAAAGAATCTGCCTGCAATGCAGGAGATTCAGGTTCGATTCCTGGGTAGGAAAGATCCCTTGGAGAAGGAAATGGCTACCCACTCCAGTATTCTTGCCTGGAGAATTCCATGGTTAGAGAAGCCTGGCGGTCTACAGTCTGCGGGGTCACAAGAGCTGGACTCAACTCAGCGACTTGCACCACCGCCACCTGCAGGTGGGGTCACACTGTTTCATGTGCGGTGTGTCTCTCACTCTCTGCTTCTGCCCTCCTGGTCTCAGTGCTACTTTTGTTATGCGTTTCTCTTTATGTTGTAAATGTTACAGTTGTTTAAACTAGTCTTTTTAAACATCAGGTTATCTAATTAAATGAGTTAAGTAATAGGAAAAGAATATCTCTATATTTACTTGCATAATTACTCTTTCCAGTGTTCTTCATTTCTTTGTGGAGCTCCTTTTTCCATCTGGATTCACTTTTCTTCCGCTTGAAGGAATTCCTTTTTTAATGTCTTGTCAGCTCAGATCTGCGATTCTTCCTTTCAGCTTTTTATGGCTAAACTAGGCATTATTTTGCTTCATGTTTGCACCATATGTTAGCTTACTATAAAATTTTTAGGTTGACATTGTTTTCATTGAGAATTTGCTGTCATTCTTATCTTTGTTCTTCTGTACATAGCATGTCTTTTATCTAAGACTGCTTTCAGGATTTTCTTTTTATTTCCCTGGTTTTTGTTTTCATGATTCAAGCACTTGTGGTTCATTGTGCTTCTTAGATCTTTGGGTTTTAAGTTTACATCCATTTTGTAAAATTGTCGGTCACTGTTCTTCAAAAAAATTTTTTTTCCTATATCTTTAGGAAGTCTACTTCCATGTGTATTAGGACTCTTCAGGTTGTTCCAGAGATAAATGACATTGTTCATTTTTAAACTGTTCTTTCTGTGTTTCACATGAATAGTTTCTGTTGCTATATCTTCACATGCACTCATCTTTGCTCATTTTCATCTGCTGTTAATGCTACGAAATTATTTAAATCTCAGACATCCTAGCTGCTTCTCTAGAAATTTGAGTATTTTTTTTATCTTTTATGTCTCTGATTCTCTTTTGAACATATGGAATAAAGATATAATAAGTATTTCAACTTAAGTTGTCTGCTGATGGTAATATCTATGTCAGTTCTGGATTGTTTAGATCAGTTGACTTTTATTCCTGTTTCTGAGTTGAGTGGTATTTTCCTGCTTTTCTTCCAACATGGTAACTTTCAGTTGGATGCCATACACTGTGAATGTTGCTGGAGATTTTTGTGCATGTAATGAATCTTCTTGAGCTTACATACAGTTGAATTACTCTCAAAACAGTTTGATCCCTTTGGGTCTTTGTTTTGGATTTGTTAAGTGGATTCAGAGCTGATATTACTCTGGGACTAATAATTCCCTACCATTGAGTATTTTACTCAGTGCCTTGTGAATTATGAGGTCTTCCCTCTAGCTGATGGTAACAGGCAGTAGCTGGGACCTCTGTGTTCTCCTAGTCCTTTCATACAAGTTCTTTCTTTGTCTCTGAGTCATGCTCATTTGTGTAGGCATCTTATGAATGAGAATGCCTGCATATCTCCAGGGCACTCTCTGTACAACTTTTCCCTCTCTTATCCTGTCCTGTGAATTTTGGCCACATTGGATTCCCTGGCGCTGAGCTCAACCTCCTCTTCTCACAGAGACCACTGGGGTCCATCCGGTTCTCTCCCTGTGTTCAGACTTGGGAACTCTTAGGGCAGTGAGCTGAAACTTGCTAACACTGTATATGGTGAACATACTATCTTCTTACCATTGTTGTGGATTTTTTGTTTTACTTTACATTTCATTGATAAGTAAATATAGATATCATAGTATTTTCATGGCTTATATATGTATAGTGTAAATTGTTGTAAGTACATTTTGAAAAAGCATTTACATATTTTTGTAGTTATAGTGAACCTTTGCTATAGATGTTTATTTTTAAACTATGAGAGATTATTAGTGAACTAATATTTAATCTGTGAAATAGCAAAATGCAGATTGCAGTGCTTTGAAATGAAATGGAAAGGTCCAATTATAGAAATAGAGCAAACTCTGATCATAAAAATTGAACCCAGTTTTATTTTACTTTTCCAGGTGTGCCTTCTGATGCTGATTCTTCTCCTGCCAGTAATAAAATCAGTGGTGCAAATAATTCTAAACCAAATCGCCCTTCTCTTGCCAAGATTCTCCTATCATTAGAGGGAAATCTGGCCAAACAACAGGCCTTATCTCATATACTTACAGCATTGCAAATCATGTATGCCAGGTAGGCTTGTTTGCTAGCTTTTGATATCCCACAATTGTGTAAACTTTAGGTTTTTGTCATTTTTTGATGGAGAATGTTTGTTACTGTTTTTAAATACTATGAGTTTTAAGTCATACACCCTTTGATAGTGAATGATAGTATCTTTATGCTTTTCTTTAATGCAAGTTGAAATACGAATTAGAAAATCAAGTTGAAGAACATTTTCATTATTCTTTATGGCCAATAAGCTTTATACCTGTTTTGGGGGAAGAATTAGTTGATGCTTATATACAGTAATATTTAAGACAGTTATCTCCTTCACTCTTGATAAGGCAGATATTTGATAGTGTTGTCTTTTCCTCCATTTTGCTGCTATTTTCATGCAGACTAAATAAATGACCCATCAATCATTGTATTGTGGTTATGTACTTGATGAATATAAATAAATATTTAGGGACATTCATTTAAACTAAAGGCTAACTTAGTTGTTGAGAGGACATTTAGTCTTTGCTGCCTTGTGTGAGGCACCTTTGGTATCTGCCTTACAATAAACACAAAATCACTGTGGATGATGGCTGCAGCCATGGAGTTAGAAGATGATTGCTTCTTGACAGGAAAGCTATGGCAAACCTAGACAGTGTATTAAAAAACAAAGACATCACTTTGCCAACAAAGGTCCGTATAGTCAAGGCTATAATCAAAGTCTTTTAAGTAGTCATGTATAGATGTGAGAGCTGAACATAAAGAAGGCAGAGCAGTGAAGAATTGATGCTTTTGAACCCGTTGGAGAGCAAGGAGATCAAACCAGTTAATCTTAAAGGAAATACATCCTGAATAATCGTTGAACGGACTAATGCTGAAGCTTTAATACTTTGGCCATCTAATGTGAATTCCAACTCACTGGAAAAGACTCTGATGCTGGGAAAGCTTGACGGCAGAAGGAGAAGAGTGCAGCAGAGGATGAGATGGTTGGATGGCATCACTGATTCAATGGATGTGAACTTGGGGAAACTCCAGGGGATAGTGAGAGACAGGGAAGCCTGATGTGCCTGCTGCCCACAGGGTCACAAAAGTTGGATATGACTTAGTGACGTAGCAACAAAAAAACCCAAGTTATCCTTAGACTCTTAACAACCAAGAAGATTTCTCAGAGAAATCCAGAGGCTTATTCTGGTCTGATTTTTATGTTGGCAGTTTTTCACCTGTTATCACTATGGTCGTTCAGTAAATAAGATCAGAAGTAAATATTTTAGGCAACAGATACATAGTAATAACATTCAATATTTTTCTAAAACTCTCTTTTTATAGTTATCCTATAATAATGAGGGAATCCTTCAGTAAACAGTTGCCCTGCCCCCTGACTCTGCCATCCTATGCAGTTCACCACAGGACTGGCTTTCTCTCCTGACAGAGACACCGTGGTTGGGGCCCTGATGCCGGCTGGCATGGTTGCCCCAGTGGAGTGTCCTTCCTTCTCCTCGGCACCCCCTTCTGATGTATCTGCCGTGGCCAGTCCCATGAATGGAGAGGAGTGTGTGCTGGCTGTTGATATTGAAGACAGATTGAGTCCAAATCCATGGCAAGAAAAGAGAGGAGAGGTAAAAAATGGTAAAGCAGTAAAGAAATGTTTGATCAGGTAGTGAAAGGTAGCTCATTTGTGTCTTATAAAGTCATTCTTTAACTTAATTCAGAATGTTTTTGTGTCTACTACTATGATTTTTGGCTTGAATTAGTATTCTGTTTAAAAGGAGCCTTTTAGTAGTAGATGGGAATATTCTTTTAAAAAGTTGCTAAGTACAACGCACAGTTGTTCATCTGTAATTCTGAAACTTGAATACTCTGAAAACTAAAGGTTTTTGTAATTTATTGTGGGGAAAACCCCAGCTTGGAGACATGTGTGCTCATTTTAGTTGTTTTCATGTGATTGCTTGTGAATATTAATAGGTTTTCTTGGGACATGAATATGCTTAACTTTGCAGGGCTGTCTCAGATAGCACTGGAGGTGGTAGCTGGTAATATAAATGTCTTGTTATCTCTGTAAAATCTGGCATATTGCAGATGACCTAAGGGGTAAGTAAGCCTTTGGAGTTAGATGAGAAGTGTGCCATGTTGCCAAGTTTCTACTTTTTCTTATTCATTTTCAAACTAGATTATCTCTTCTGAGGATGCTGTGACCCCTTCTGCAGTGACCCCATCTGCTTGCTCAGCCTCTTCTCGGCCGTTTATCCCAGTAACAGATGACCCAGGAGCTGCCAGCATCATTGCAGAAACCATGACCAAAACCAAAGAGGTCAAGGGGTTTTCTTCTTTAATGGTTTATTTTGAAATAATCTTAAATGTACACTCAAGTTGCAGAAATATTCCTAGACATAGAACATGGTATACTCCTTTGTACTGTCTACCTAGATTCTCCAATTGTGAGTGTTTCTAAACTGTTGCTGGGAGAGCTGCATGGCATAATCCCAGCCTTGCTTAAAGCTTCAGAGTGTACTTCCTAATTATCAGGACATTGCCACTGATCAGGGACTATTTTCTGCCCCAGAGACCGACTCACATTTTGCTCATTATAGGTCTAGAACCTGCCCAGGGGTGAGGGTTACCTTTTTTTGTTTTCAATATGGAACCATCCTTAAGTTCCTCTTTTTATAAGAAATGCCACAGGAATGATGCAGAGTTCATTTCAGTGCATTCTATTGAGGTGTGTGCATTGTTGATTTGCTGCATCACAGTTCAGTTCAGTTGCTCAGTCGTGTCCGACTCTTTGCGACCCCATGAATCGCAGCACGCCAGGCCTCCCTGTTTATCACCATCTCTCAGAGTTCACTCAGACTCATGTCCATCGCGTCCGTGATGCCATCCAGCCATCTCATCCTCTGTCGTTGCCTTCTCCTCCTGCCCCCAATCCCTCCCAGCATCAGAGTCTTTTCCAAGGAGTCAACTCTTTGCATGAGGTGGCCAAAGTACTGGAGCTTCAGCTTGAGCATCATTCCTTCCAAAAGAAATCCCAGGGTTGATCTCCTTCAGAATGGACTGGTTGGATCTCCTTAAAGTCCAAGGGACTCTCAAGAGTCTTCTCCAACACCACAGTTCAAAAGCATCAATTCTTCGGCACTCAGCCTTCTTCACAGTCCAACTCTCACATCCATACATGACCACTGGAAAAACCATAGCCTTGACTAGAGGGACCTTAGTCGGCAAAGTAATATCTCTGCTTTTGAATATACTATCTAGGTTGGTCATAACTTTTCTTCCAAGGCGCAAGCGTCTTTTAATTTCATGGCTGCAGTCACCATCTGCAGTAATTTTGGAGCCCCCCAAAATAAAGTCTGACACTGTTATCACTGTTTCCCCATCTATTTCCCATGAAGTGATGGGACTGGATGCCATGATCCTCATTTTCTGAATGCTGAGCTTTAAGCCAACTTTTTTGCTCTCTTTCACTTTCATCAAGAGGCTTTTTAGCTCCTCTTCACTTTCTGCCATAAGGGTGGTGTCATCTGCATATCTGAGGTTATTGATATTTCTCCCAGCAATCTTGATTCCAGCTTGTGTTTCTTCCAGTCCAGCATTTCTCATGATGTACTCTGCATAGAAGTTAAATAAGCAGGGTGACAATATACAGGTCACAGGTGCTGCATCACGGGTGATATTAATTCTTATTACTTTGTTAAATTTGTCTATAAGATTTCTCTATTGGAAGTTAATAAATTAAGAAAAAGCATGTGTAGAGGTATTCCTAGGGAGATAATTTACTTTGGGACTGTGTTACTAGCTTTCCTCTCATTATGTTTTCATCTGCTGGTTTTTAATATCTCTTGATAATTCCATCTGGGTCCGTTACTACTGTAATAATTGTCAAGTACTAATTTTTCAGATTTCATCATTCCTTTTGGAATACCATTGTTGCTGTTCTTCAGTAGGGAAGTAGTTTCCCTTTTCATCTCATCTTTCTCTCAGTATATATTCATGGAATTCTATTTTACTCAAATAATGACATGTATTACTATCATCATTTGACACCCAGCTTGTCCCAGACTTGGCCTTTGGTAGGCCTTTCCATCTGGTTTGTCTTTCTGATGTGCCCCCATATTTCTTTGAGCACTTTACTTTATAGCACAGTCAGTTTAGCTCAGTTACTCAGGCCTGTCTGACTCTTTGCAACCCGATGAACTGCTGGACTCCAGGCTTCCCTGGCCATCACCAACACCTGGAGCTTGCTCAAACTCATGTCCATTGAGTTGGTGATACCATCCAACTATCTCATCCTCCATCATCCCTTTCTCCTGCCTTCAATCTTTCCAGCATCAGGATCTTTTCCCATGAGTCAGTTCTTCACATCAGGTGGTCAGAGTATTGGAGCTTCAGCTTCACTGTCAGTCCTTCCAGTGAATATTCAGGACTGGTTTCTTTTAGGATTGAATCTCTTTGCAGTCCAAAGGGCTCTCAAAGAGTCTTCTCCAACACCACAGTTCAAAAGCATCAATTCTTTAGTGCTCAGCTTTCTTTATGGTGCAATTCTCACATCTATACTGGAAAAACCATAGCTTTGTTGTTTTTTAATATGCTATCTAGGTTAGTCATAACTTTTTTCAAGGAGCAAGTGTCTTTTAATTTCATGATTGCAGTCACTATCTGTGGTGATTTGGAGCCCCCTAAAATAAAGTCTCCCACAGTTTCCATTGTTTCCCATCTATTTGCCATGAAGTGATGGGACCGATGCCATGATCTTCATTTTTTGAATGTTGACTTTTCAGTCAGCCTTTTCACTCTCCTCTTTCACTTTCATCAAGAGGCTCTTAGTTCCTCTTTCCTTTCTGCCATAAAGGTGGTGTCATTTGCATATCTGAGGTTTTTGATATTTCTTCTGGCAATCTTGATTCTTGCTTGTGCTTCATCCAGCCCAACATTTTGCATCATGTACTCTGCATGTAAGTAAAACAGGGTGACAATATACAGCCTTGACATACTCCCTTCCCAATTTTGGAACCAGTCTGTTGTTCCATGTCCGGTTCTAACTGTGGCTTCATGCCTGCATACAAATTTCTCAGGAGGCAGGTAAGGTGGTCTGGTATTCCCATCTCCTTAAGAATTTTCCACAGTTTCTTGTGATCCACACATCGAAGGTTTTAGCATAGTTAGTGAAGCAGAAGTAGATGATTTTCTTCAGTTCTAAAATCTAGCAAATGTGGTAGTTTGATCTCTGCTTCCTCTGCCTTTTCTAAATCGAGCCTATACATCTTGAAGTTTTCAGTTGATGTACTGTTTAAGGCTAGCTTAGAGAATATTGTGCATTACTTTGCTAGCATGTGAGATGAGTGCAGTTGTGCAGTAGTTTGAACATTATTTGGCATTGCCTTTCTTTGTGATTGGCATGAAAACTGACCTTTTTCTAGTCTTGGCCACTGCTGAGCTTTCTAAATTTGTTGGCATATTGAGTGCAGCACTTTCACAGCATCATCTTCCAGGATTTGAAATAGCTCAACTGGAAGTTTATCACCTCCACTAGCTTTGTTCATAATAATGGTTCCTAAGGCCCACTTGGGTTCTCACTCCAGGATATCTGGCTCTAGGTGAGTGATCACACCATCGTGGTTATCGGGGTCATTAAGATCTTTTTGTATAGTTCTTCTGTATATCTTGCCACCTCATCTTAATAGCTTCTGCTTCTGTTATATCCATACTGTTGCTTTTCTTTATTTAGCCCATATTTGCCTGAAATTGTTCCCTTGGTATCTCTGATTTTCTTGAAGAGATCTCTAGTTCTTCCCATTCTATTGTTTTCCTCCATTTCTTGCATTGATCACTGAGGAAGACTTTCTTATCTCTCTCTGCTATTCTTTGGAACTCTGCATTCAGATGGGTATATCTATTTTTTTTCCTCCTTTGCCTTTCACTTCTCTTCTTTTATTAGCTATTTGTAAAGCTTCCTCAGATACCGTTTTGCCTTTTTACATTTCTTTTTCTTGGGGATGGTTTTGATCATGGCTTCCTATACAATGTTGCAAACCTCCTTCCATTGTTCATCAGGCAGTGTGTCTGTCAGATCTAATCCCTTGAATCTATTTGTCACTTTCACTGTTTAATCATAAGGGATTTGATTTGGTTCTTACCTGAATGGTCTAGTGGTTTTCTCTACTTTGTTCAGTTTAAGTCTGAATTTTGCAATACGGAGTTCATATATCTGAGCCACAGTCAGCTCCTCATCTTGTTTTTGATGAATGTATACAGCTTCTCTGTCTTTGGCCGCAAGGAATGTAGGCAAATGGTGATGTCTGTCTGATTTCGGTATTGATTATCTGGGTGATGTCCACGTGTAGAGTCAACTCTGGTGTTGTTGGAAGAGGGTGTTTGCTATGACCAGTACATTCTCTTGGCAAAACTCTGTTCCCCTTTTTGTATTCCAGGGCCTAACTTGCCTGTTGGATGCTTTGCTATTTTGTTAAGGATTTTTGTACCTATATCTTCTCTTAATTTGCATTAAAGCATAATACTGGCCTCCTAGATGAGCTAGGAAGTGTTCCTCTTCTGTTTGTAGGAAGAGTTGGTGAAAAATTGGTGTCAATTCTTTAAATATTTGGTACAGTTTTCTCTGTTCGAACATACTCTTATTATTCTTTTATTTTGTTGTTTCCTGCACGACATAGAATTCTAGGTTCATCAAGATGTTTTATGCTGTAGCATAGAAATCCTAATTCTCCAAAAAATCATGGTTCTTTTTCTTGGAGATGGTATTTCAAAGCCAAGATCTGAAATATCTTTGGTTTTCTATGGCAGGAAGTGCAGTTTATTTCCTTTCTTACTGGGCAGAGCTAGAAAATATGTGTGTATATATGCTTTCAAGAAGTTATGCATGTTAATATTTATTTTGGTATATACCTACATATATTGAAAACCACTGGTTCACAGCAGTACAGTCACTGCTAATAACTGCACAGGGTTCATTCTAGTTTCTTCCTTTTCTTTATTGATCATGCTGTTCTCTGAAAGTGAGGAATCTGGCTCCTGCTATTGACAGTTTAATAACTTCCCCTCAGGTAGCCACCTGCTCATTTGGCTGTCTCTCCTCACACATATGGATATCCTCCTTCCCCTGGGTAGCTTCTGGCACTCAAAACCAGTCTGCCTGTGCAGGGATGACCTCTCATCCTGCTTGACCCACTCCTGTCACCAATGCCAGCTGGCCTAAAGCAGGAACACTTTCCACTTGGCTTGGCTCTGTTACATGGTGGCCTCCCCCTCCATTGTGGACGACCTCCCAAGCCTACTCAGGTGCTCCTTATCCCAGGCCATCTCATCCTACTCACATGGTCTCCCTTGCCAGCATATTCACCTTGTGAACAAGCATATTGTTTTCAATTACATTTGGAACTCTTGATTTATTGTGCTGTCACTAGTGTCAAAAATATATGCTATGGAAAATACTCATAACCTGTAGTAATAAGAAAATGATATTTGTAAATTAGATGTCTGGACTCAACTTGTGATGGTTGGCAATCTCCTAAGGTGAGGTTTTAATGCAGAAATTAATCTGAATTATTCAAAATTTTTTCTTTTAGGTAGAGAAAGATGGTATGATTTCTTTCTTACCAATTTATTTATGAGGCATAGGCATTATCCAGACTGTAGCCTGAAATTACTATCATTTCAATTTTGTTTGATTCATTAATAACAAGAAAGTAATTTTCATGTTAGTTTTGGGCACAGTGGTCAAGAGTCGGCCTGCTGATGCAGAAGACACAAGAGATGGGGATTTGATCCCTGGGTTGGGAAGATTCCCTGGAAGACGACATGGTAACCCACTCCAGTATTCTTGCCTGGGAAATTCCATGGACAGAGGAACCTGTTAGGCTATATAGTCCATGGGGTCACAAAAGAGTCAGACATGACTTAGTGACTAAACAACAGCAAGATTATGTAGCTAGTGATTTTATTTTTCAGCAGTTCCTTTGGATTTGTTTTCTATTTTTGTTTTTAAACAACCCCACCAAAAAAATGTTAGGTATTGTTTCAAATAAGACCAAAGATGTTATATATGATTAATATATTCCACTGAATGTGTTTGCTGGTCTTCAGTGAATAAGATTCTGGAGTGTCTTTGTTTCTGATGCACTTCACTTGCTGATTCCCTGTGTCTTCACTTGAAGGTGGAAGCAGAGTCTGTTTCTTTTAAGGGAGAAACCATGCTCCTACCTCAGAGCTATGGTTTCCAGGGCCAACTTGAGCATTGATGGAATCTGCACATTGTTTGAATCACATTCCCCTAAAGATTCCTAAGTGGGGCTTGTGCTTTACCTGGCTTATTTCTGTTGCTGAAAATCATTGACAGTGATTTCACTGAGATCCAGAAAGCAAGAGAGGAGAGAAGAGAAGAGACACTTGTGGCATCTTGTTAATTCCCTGGAGAACTAGCCTCTGCCTAGGAAACAGGAAGGGCTCAGGTCTCTGATACCCACTCCCTCTAAGCTCAGAGCTGTTGGATTTCCCTGTTACTTTCTGTAAGCCAGACCCCACTGCCAACCTTTAAGAGGCTCCTTTGGGGCGCCAGCAGGCTGTGGGGTGATTGTCCTGGGCAGAAAACCCTCATGACGTGGGACTTTATCAGGTCAGTGATGCTGTCACAGGCAAACAAGCAATTCCTTTTTCTGCTGATGTGGAAAGAGGTAAATAATCACAGGTGTGGTTTGTTTTAATTGACATACTGTGAATGAGAAGTAAAAGGGGGAGTACTGAGAAGACTATTTTCTTAACAGTACCTAAGGAACAAGAGATTATGAGCAATGTTTATATGTCAAAAAGTCCATTAAGTAATATGCTGAGAAAGAATTATGAAGTGGATCTAGGCAAAAGATGTAAAAGTATAATGTACAAATGCAGTTGATAGAAGACTCCCACACATACCCTGTGGCGGTAGATTTTACATGGTGAGATTTCATTTGAAGTCTCCCCTTGAAACACACGTCAGATATGAAGTTGGTCACAGTAATATTGTCATTTCTTTATAGTTTAGGCATTCCTTTCAGCAGCTGATGGTGGTAATTTGTAAAATAGTTGATGGATTTTGAAAGCATAGTACAAGGTGATGTAGATTTAGGGGCTTGTTACTTCTTATTCTAGTATTTCATGGTCATAAATGCCTCAGAAGCTTCCTTATTTGTCGTTGGTAATCATGTATCCTTTGAGTTCTTAACTGTTTGTCTCTTAATATATGATTCCTCATTTTAATTGTTGAACTTTTTTAGGATGTTGAAAGCCAGAATAAAGCGTCAGGCCCAGAACTTCAGTCCTTGGATGAATTCACTAGTTTGTTGGTTGTGGACGACACGCGTGTCTTGGTGGACCTGCTCAAGCTGTCTGTGTGTGGCCGGGCGGGGGACAAGGGCCGGGACGTGCTTTCAGCAGTGCTGTCTGGCATGGGCACTGCCTACCCACAGGTGAGCTGCAGGGGGCCGGGTGGACTGGACGTGCTGCTGCTGTCTTGTGCTTGAAGGAGTCTGGTGAAAATGAGTCCCTTCTCTGTTATCTGTACTGAGTTGCTCCTCAGTTTGCCTTTTAACATTGTTTTAATATTTTAGAATTTAGAAAATTCTAGTTTTTGCAAAGTCAGACCTGCCAAATTTTTTCATTTATGGCTTCTGGATTTTGTATTATGGTGTAAATATGATATGAGCATGACATTGTTTAAGAAATCTTCTCAGATTTCTTTTAATCATTTTTGTTTTCATTTGTTATTTTTTATTGGAATATAATTGCTTTACAATATTGTATTTTTGTTATACAAACATCATAAATCAGCCATATATGTATGTATGTCCCCTCCCTCTTGAGGTTCCCTCCCACCACCTCATCCCACCTCTCTAGGTCACCACAGAGCACCAAGCTGAGCTTCATTTGTTATTATATTTACTTTTCTGAACCATCTGGAATTTATCTTGATATAGGGGATAAAGTAGGTATTCAGTTTTAGTTTTTCCTAGACAGCAAACATGTTGCAGCAACACAATCCATCTTCTTCCCAGTGACTTGAAGGCCACTCTTATTGTACTGTAAACTTCTGTACTTACTTGGGTCCTTAATAGACTTTTTTTGGTTCCATTATGCTAGTTTTTATGCTTTGCTATCACAGTATTTTAACTGTTAACTATTTAAAGTAGGTGTTAATATTTGGTAGCATAGGTTCTGTAGTATTTTTTGCCATGATGATGATCTGTACCTGAGCCATCCAGTGTGATGACTCCTAGCCACGTGTGGCTCTTGAGCTCTTGAAATGTAGCTAATGCACCTGAGGCACTGATGTTTTCACTGTATTTCACTTTAAGTTAGAACAGCCGCATGTGGCTAATGTCAGGTATCAAGTCAGTGTCATACCAGTGTACCTTAGAAGTAAACTGATCAGTTCTGAAGCCCTCGGGCTTCTCTGGGGACACTTGTCACTTCTCAGCAGCCTTCCTCCACCTCTTCAGAGCTGCCTGTGTCAGGAGTGATGCTGTGGGCCCTGTGTGGTTGAGTCCCCTGGTTTCTTTTCCATCCTACCACCAAAACCATAATGTACTTAGGAAAGGTTGAGTGTTCTTGAAATCGTAGTAAATGATTTAGTAGATGTTTCAGGGGCTTGTTATTTCTTAATCACATTCAGGAAGAACTGAAAGGTTATAGGTTTCCTACTTCGTAGTTTTTCAAGGCAAGTTACTTGGCATAATTCTGAGATATTAAATCAAAGTGAATTTCCATAAGGAAAATATTAATGTTTTTACAAGTGTATTGCATTTGTGAGAGGAAAAGATGGAATGAGAATGTGGATTTAAAGTAACGATGCCTAGAATTTGTTGTAAACATATCTTCCAGGTCCTGTTCTTGATGCATTCTCTTAGTATAGAGCACAAGCTTTCCCTTTGTTTACAGACAAGAAAACTGAAGCTCTCAGTGGTTGTTACTCCCTCAAAGACACTCAGGTGTCTGGTGGATGGGAGAAATGATTGTAAACTCTTGAGGATAGAACCACATCTGTGACCTCTCTGTCACCCTCTTCTCAGAGTTTATTTGCCTCTCCTAGGGTACTGGCTGTCTTTGCAGAAGGTGTTAAAGCCCAGAAGACCCTTCCTAGGCTGTGCATTAAGAGTTAGATGACATCAACATCTCAAATTCAAAGGGAGACAGAAACAGAGATGGGGATTTTCTTCCAACTTTCCTGGGCAGTGGCAGGATGCCACTGTTATGCCCCCTACTGATGTAGTATTTAAGACTCTTTAGAGACGCTTTTGTATTCATAATTATAAAACCTAAATTATGGCAAAGATTATAGTTTGTCATTAATGAAACTTCTTACAAAGATAACCTTTATTATCTAAATACAAGGAAAAATAGATTAAAATAATTTCTGAAAGAATAGAGAATGGTCTCATTAAGTTCTTATAAATTTTAAAACTTTGAAAGTTTATTATTGTAACAACGTATTGTTTGTTTTTAAAATAGCAATCAAACTATAATCACCAGTATTGACCATTTAAATGGTATGAATCACTAAAATTTTGAAATGAATCTGAACATTATGGATTGCTGGGCTGTATGGTATGGGAGCTGACCCTAAATTTGTCTTGGGTCAGGAGACACCACTGGTTGTCTCATTTCAGGTGCTGTCTCCCACTGTTCAGCCTCTACAGCTGGGTCATTCCTTTCCATTCGTGCCCCTCTTGCTTGACCCCCGTGCCTTCTGGGATCTTGGTCAATTTTATCACTTTCTGCTCCTTGCTTGAAAGTTTTGTTCCTGGGCAGATTTTCCTCACTAGGACGTAACCTTGTCTTGACGTGAAGAGAAAGTGTTGAGATCACAGGCATTTCGTTTCATCAGTTGGCATGTATTGGGTGTTTTGTGTGTAGATGCTTTCTTATTACTTGTACATAGATCTCTCCAAGCTTCACAGCACCCCTGCAAGCTCTGCTATCATGATGTTATCGGTGAGGAAACTGAGCCCTGATTTATAGTAGACTTCTCAAACTCCCAAGCTCTCCGTGCCCCTGTCCCTATGGAAAGAACGGAACCGGGCAGGCATCCTGATGTTTTCCTGCTTTGTCCCTGCTTCCCCCTACAGGTGGCAGATATGTTGCTGGAGCTCTGTGTCACTGAGCTGGAGGATGTGGCTACAGACTCACAGAGTGGCCGCCTGTCCTCGCAGCCTGTGGTGGTGGAGAGTAGCCATCCCTACACTGATGACACTTCGTCCAGCGGCACAGTGAAGATACCAGGTACCGAGGGCTGGCTCCAGGAGGAGACAGGGCCACATAAAAGCTGCCTGTAGAACAGCTTCATTCCTGCCATTGCATCAGTTGAAGCAGCTGTCCTTGTTTTACAGAAAAAAAGGGACAGAAGTGCTTTAGAGTCACTTTCCCCACCTTTTCTAGAAACCTCACTGACCCAAAACATGATACAGGAAACTATGCAAAGTAAATGTTTAGCTTAATGCTTATTAGGTGGATGCTTTAGTTGCCCAAACTCAGATCTAGAAGCAGTCTTCTGCCTGTGCAGAAGCCCTCTGTGTCTCCCCCTCTAATGTGACACTGTCTGGCTTGTATTTCTGGACAGTTTCTATTACCCAAGTGTGCACTCTCATCTTAACTCTCTTAATTAAACAGTTTCGATCTTTTAAGTATCTTTTAACCTGTAGTTTCTTCCCTTTTTTCCAATAATTCATCCCTGCTGCACTTTCAACTACTCCTTCGTCCCGTCTTTCTACAGATTACCCCTGATTCGTTGGCCTGATTAGTTCAGCCAGGCCCTCTGACAGGACGATTAGTGCTTGTGATCCAGCATCTGGAAGCATCTAGTATCTGCTTATCTTTCCTTTTGTGATGGCAGTGGCTACTGATGCTCATTACTTGAGGCCATTAAATCCATTGGTGGTTGCAAAATGGTGCTGTTCTAATTATTTCATTTCTTTCTTATTTATTAGCTAGATTACTTTATACAGGGACATTTTCCCTGATCCTTTGGTTGGTTACCCAGGAGTACTGTTTGTATAAGAAAGGCAGGATAAAAGCTTGATTCTTTTCTTCTTTTTACATTTTCATGAGAATGAACACATCGTTCTTTGAAGGTGACCAGTTATTTTGGGGTTTTTTTGGCTGTGCCTCACAGCCTGTGGGATCTTAGTTTCCTGGCCAGAGACTGAACCCAGGCTGACAGATGGGGAAGCACCAAGTCCTGAACACTAGTCAGAAAAGTACCTATTTTTCCTTTTATATCATGAACCCATGGATTTAAACATGTATGATGGGCTTTAATCCATTATGACTATTGTCTTATTGAAGCTCAAATTACCGCATCTCCAGATATTGAGCTCCTTGTTGTGTTTGGCTCTTGGCAGTGATTCTTATGGTCCAGTGGTAATGTCTTTGTAGTCTGATAAGACAAGATGCTTTAGGCTTGTCATGTAGTTTCTCCTCTCCACCTGGAGTCTACCCAGGAGTCTTTTAGTGGAGATGGCATTTTAGATCACTGGGCTGTTGTTGTTTCTAGACTTTTTCAGTGGATAGAGACAGGGTAAATGAGTGGACAGTCAAACTGACTGACTGACCGACTTTCTTTGAGTTCATAATGATATGATAGATCCAAATTCAGAACTACACGTTTCTATTTATACTTAACCTCCTCTGTTACGTCTGTGTTTCTTTTCTCCCCCTGCAAATCCTGGTTCTAAGACAGAGGAATGATAGAATTAGAATATCTCATAATTACGTATTTGCTTTATCCCACATCACAGGCACAAAAGACTCAGGGTACTAGTCTAACACTACCAGATATGTATATGGTTACTGAAAATAGTTAACAAAACTTTTTCTTGGTTTCTTGCTCTCTTCATTGTTGCAGTTTGATTAGATTGGTCATACTATAAATCCCAGAGCACAATAGCTATTGCATACTCTGCTTTCTTCCTGTTAATTTTCATTTAGTTCTAGTTGTCTCCTTCCTTACTATGATTGAAGCTCACTCTCTTGTCAGTTCCTCAGCAAGGCTCAGAGGATGGCAGTCCCAACATGAGTCAACTTGTTCTAAGAGTTGGTTGCCCACATTTGAAAGTTAGTTTTATTGATTAGCATATTTTCCTCCCGTGAAAGTTTGTTGTTGTAAGTGTTATAAGTGATAATCTCAGATAAGAGTTTGTGCCCCTTTAAAATGTCTTTCAAGACAGTTTTTTTTTGCATTATAGTTTGTGGTATTTGTTTGCAACCTTGTTTCAGTTTTCTTTTTCATGGATATGTGATTGTTATCTTGTGTTGGACGCTTTTTAGAGTCAATATTGGCTACTTCCTTTCCTCCTGTTTGTCTCAAAGCATATCTGTTGTGTTTATTTGCCCCTATGTTCTAATTTAGTTTTTATTTCTGAACTTTAAAAAATTCTTTACTAAACTTTATAATTTAGTGTTTTCTCCTAATTCTTATTTATATTTTTCTTGCATATCATGTATCATTCTCCTAATTTCTTTAAGTTTGGTTTGAAATAATAGATTTTTCATGTGTTTTGTGGGCACATCTTTCTGGCTTGCCTTCATTCTCTATAGGAGAATGTTATTCTATTCTTACTCTGTCTTTTGTAATAATAACCTTAATTGTATTTGACCTCAATAATTTCATCCTGATCATTTTTATGTGAAATCAGTTTTCTTAAATTTTTAGAATGAGAGGGGATTTACAAAAGCTTCTTTAACTTTGAACTCTTAATCTCTCATAGTAGAAATGAAGCAAAAGATAATTCCACTCAGCAGTTACCTAAGACAAAGTCTAGTATACCTCTTCCTCTTTTCTGTTTCTCTCTTACTTGATATCCAGTCTGCCCGCAAGTCCTAATATTTCTACTTTAAAAATATATTTCAGATTCAGCCATTTATCACCATTCTGAATCATTCTGGGCCTAATCATCTAGTTTCACCTGGTTTATTATACTAACTCACATACTAGTATAATATAAATGTTCTGTTTCTACTTCTTACCTTCTGTGTCTCCCAGAATCAACTCCTTACATGAAAATCAGAGAGATTCTCTTAAAGTGAGTCAGAATATACGGGTGCTCTGCTTAAAATCTACCAGTGCACCCCTGTAACCTTAAAATAAGACTCAGATCCTTGATGGTGGCCTGTGCCACTTCCTATGAACCTTTTTTGCCTCTCCAACAGCATTCCCTTCCTCTTTACCTGTCTCTCCTGGCCCTTCCACATCATTTATGGTAGCCCTTATATATGTTTCAGGTATAGGCCATTTGTCTCACTTTGTACTTGCCGTCTGCCTGAAGTAGTATTCTCGTAGGCAGTCAGTTACCTATTTCTGATCATATCTCCCCTTCGGAGAGAATCCTTTCCTTGCTACACTAGAATAGCCTTTCCCAAATTTTGTTTCATAGACTTCCTTCTTCAAATCAGTTATATTTGGTGACATTTAACAGACATCACCTGTTTCTGTCTTATGCTAGAACAGAGACTAGCTGGAGTTAATGTTATATACAAGGGATGAGAGTGGAAATCCTTACCTTGTTCCAGTAGACTGAATACATATCATTCTGTTAGCATTAGGTATGTTAACAATAAGTTTTTCATACATGCCTTTATCAGGTTGAGGAAACTTTCTCTTCCTAGTTGTGGGGGAAATTTTATCATGAGAGAGTGCTGGATTTTGTCAAATGATTTTTCTGTGTATTGACATACTGTTTTCTGTATTAATCCTTTATTAGTGTGACATGTTATGTGAATCAGTTTCTGGATATTCAACTTGTATTGTATTTCTAGACAAATCATAATTGTCTGCAATGTATAATCTATAGTATATGTTGCTGGGTTTGGCTTGCTAATATTTTGTTAAGGCTTTTTTAACCTATTTTCTGTGAATAGTGTCAGTTTGTGGTTTTCCTTTCTTTTTATTTTTTTTATTAAAAACTTCAAAATTTATTTATGTAGCTTTTGTTTCTTGTAATATCTTGATCTCATTTTGATATTAGAGTAATACTGGCTTTATACATTGAATTGCAGCATCTTCCCTTCTCCTCTACTCTCTGAAAGAGTTTTTGTAGGGTAGGTATTCTTCTTCTATAAACATGAAAGCATATTTACAGGATATGTTTTCTGTATAAAATAAAGCAAAAGTAAAAATGAAAACTCCCTCACTTGTATCTCCTCTATTCTCACTGCTACAGCACTCTACTTCTGACATCAGACATGTGAGGGCTTCTACACATCATGCAGCTGTGCAAAGTCAGCTGGTATCCTGCAGTTTAACTCAGTCCTGACACTAGGTTAATGGCTTAAGTCCCACCAAGACGGCACCCACTTCAAACACTAGTCAGATGTCCAAATTCTTACCTGTGCTGCCTGCTGACTTTCTGTAAATCAGAGGTTTGCACAGCCTCCTCCTAAAGTTCAGTTGATTTGCTATAGCAACTCACAGAACTCACAGAAACATTTACTTATGTTTATTAGTTTATTGTTAGTTCAGTTCAGTTCAGTTGCTCAGTCATGTCCGACTCTTTGCCACCCCATGGAGTTTATTATAAAGGACATGACAAAGAATACAGATGAACAGCCAGATAAAGAGGTATGTAAGAGTTCAAGATGCTAGGTAGTCTTGTTGAAATCTTCTGTATCTTTACAGATTTTTCTATTTGTCTGTCAGTTGTTGAAGGCTAAATTTTGAAATCCCTAGTTGTAATCGTGGATTTGCCTACTTTTTTCATTTATGTTTGTTTTTTTTTTGTCATGTGTTTGGGGGCTTTGTTCAGACCTAGAAGAAGCAGAAGAGATTAACAGGAGACAGCAAGAATACACAGAACTATACAAAAAGGTCTAAGGCCCCAGAGTCATTGTTACCACATTTTCCTTTGTTATCATGTTTTCACTGTTTTCGTGAATTCTTTGGACATATTGATTATTTTTTTGGACATATTGATTATTGTTTTGAAGTCATTGTCTACTCAGTTCTGCATCTGGCCCATTAGGGTCAGTTTCTGTTGTCTGATTTTATTCCCATATACGGCTCACATTTTTCAGTGTTTTTGCATATCTTATTATATTTTGTTGAAAACTTAAACATTTTAGATTCTCTTGGAGTCTGAGTTTTTAAAAAGATTTGTAATTGTTGCTGGGTTTCTATGGTTGTTTTGTGTATTACTTTTGTATGATGCCTGGAATTACTCTCTAAAATCTCTCCCCTGTGTCACATATTCACTGATATCCTAGCTTACTTTTTAATTTTGATTTTTGTTTTCTAGCCTGACTTTTAGGGTTTGTTCCATATCTGCTTGATTTATCCTGCTCATTTCCCCGTCTGTGGATGGATCTCTGTGGGTGGAAGCAAGGGAGGGCATGGAAATCAGTGTTTTGGCAGTTTTCCTGTGTGTGTGTGTGTGCGCACACACGTGCACAGACACATGCACACCCAACTCTCTGTTTTCTTGAGGACATGTGCCTCAAGTCACCCAGGCGTCCATGACGTCCTATTGAGCCCTTCTTTGTTCTCTGACTTCTAGAATCTTGTTAGATTTCTGGCTAGTTCTCATGTCTGGCACCCCCGGCCACACCACATTCTCGAGCCAGCAAAGATGCAAGCTTTTCTGTATGTCCTCAGTTACCCTCCCGACTCTCTGACTTTTAGGATCTCTGCCCAGGCACTGCCCCGCTCTGCACCAGTTGCGTGAGGTCACTGGAAACAGAGTCCCATCCTGGTAAAGTTGAGCTGCAGCTGCCCAGGACAGCCCTAGGTGAGAACACATAGGCTCTCACTGTCCCTACCTGAGTTGGGCAGTTTCTCCGTGAATGAACTCTTCTCAGTTTGTTGTTAGCCTTGAATTGATTTGAAGAGCCCTGGATCATTGTTTCTTATTATTTTGAGTGATTTTATAGTAGTTTTGCCAACCTTTTCCCTCCACCATAACCCAGGTCATAGCCTTCACTGATTCTTTTCTAAGCTAATTTATCCCAGAGAAGACTGTAGATCTAACGCTAAATTCTTGGTGGACATGATTTTATATGGCTTTTAAAATGTGTGTGTGGGGGCGGGCAGCATAAAAAAGCTTGGTCTCCTGGTTAGGGCTGTAGCATGAAAATTTTTCTAAAGTGAGACCACAAAACCAGTTGGCCAAGTGAGAATGTCTTCTGTTGTTTCATCATGGGTGAAATATTTTGTGGGAGGCAGAGCTGGAGTGAGAGGAGTCCTTATTTTTTGAGGTTAGTTCTTGCTGACTTTCTGCTTTTCGGTAGCTGTTGCACATCACTTTACACTCACTGCTTCTGTGTGATATGGTTTTGGCCCTGTCTGTGGTATGTTGACTTAGGAACGTGACCTTGTTTTTGTGCCTACTTGTCCTCCAGGTGCAGAGGGACTCAGGGTGGAGTTTGACCGGCAGTGCTCCACCGAAAGGCGCCATGACCCTCTCACAGTTATGGATGGTGTCAACAGGATTGTCTCCGTGCGGTCAGGTAGGAAGAAGAGTTGAGCTTGCTTTTGTAGAACAGAACCATTAGAACATTACTGCTTCGTTCTCATGTGCAACTTCACGAGAGAACGATAAGTGACCTAACTGCAAAATATACTAGGTTTTCTGTTTTCCCCCTGTGCTTTCAGTAAGATGATTTATTCAAGTGATGCATGTACCTCCCCACTGATGGGTGGGATTACTGGTGTCCAGTGCGACTGCGGTCCCTTTGGGGGGTATGGTTGTTGGGAGGGCCCAGTCTCACCTAGACAGTGGATATGGTACTGTAAGGTGTTTGGGAGTGTCAAACTCATGCACGGTAAAGGTTGACATACTATTAAAGGCTTCTTAAAGGTTTTATTTTTTAATTGATTGCTGTGGGGAGGTAGGCTCCCCACTGAGTAAGTGTTGTATGTGCCTGGTAGACAGTACTGGAGTAGATGGGAGGGGTCTTCTTTGGGCCTCTCCCTGCTCTGATGTACTCTGTGAGATTGAACAAGTGCGAATCACTCTGTCTAGGGTTTGTTAAATGCCCTTCACTAGGTTTTTTAGAATCATCGGTGTAGGTGTATGTGTGTCTGTGTGTGCAGATCTCTTCAGATATTTTTATTCTTCATCTGGAGCCAGGGTCAACAAATGTTTCCTAACATAACTACTCCCCTCTGCCTTTGTAGCAAAGGCAGCCACAGACCAAATATAAATGATGGGCCTTGCTGTGTGCCAGTAGAATTTTACTCATTAGAGGTTACTTTGGATGAAGTGGTATCACAGATGAGCAGGGATTTTTTTTTTTTCCTGCCAGTTTGACAGATGTCACTGTAGTATGCAGTAGTCTTCTGACATGTTTCCAGTGCTTCCAACAGGATCCCTTCCAGGCTCCTCCCACACTGCTGCCTGATGACTCCTCTAAGGGGAAGTTCAGTTGAGGTGGAATGCCATAAGCTTGTCTCCCTTGCTCCTCTCCAGGGCACCCCAGCCTTCTCTCCTCTCCCTGGAGGGTGGCTCATCTGTGCTGAACTGCCCCTGTGCTTCAGTGGGGCCCCTGTGTCTCTGAACACTTGCTTCCCCTTTGAGGAATATGGAGGCTTTCTCTTTGGCTGCCTGGGTAATAACCATTTCATCAGACCCTCTCAAAGAAACTTCTGTAGGCCCTGACCCTGGTGTGAGTGTGAACTGGCTCTGTGGGCCTCTCACATAGCATTGTGGTTGTGTGTGAGTGTCTTCTGTTGGGCAGTGCTTGCCTGTTCTCTACTTCCCAGTTGCTTGCTGCAGTGTGAGCTGAAGGCCTTGATGTGAATGCACCTGGGCAGTGGGCTGGAGGAGCTGGCTGTCGTTCAGACAGGGTGTGAGTGATTTTGTATCTAAAGAAGTTGATGTTGATCTGATGATGGGTAAACCCACTGCCACTGTGCTTTTGTCCCCCAGGCCGGGAGTGGTCTGACTGGTCCAGCGAACTGCGCATCCCAGGGGATGAGTTGAAGTGGAAGTTCATCAGTGATGGGTCTGTGAATGGGTGGGGCTGGCGCTTCACAGTCTATCCCATCATGCCTGCTGCAGGTGAGGAGGGGGCTTGGTGAACCAAGCGAGGGAAATACACACGTATTTTCACTTGGTGCTTTGTAGTCTACCTTTTGTTGTGTTGGGACCCAGCACTGCCCAAGGCCCAACCACATCAAGGCTCAGAACTGCATGAGCTGCTTCACTTGTCTGGCTGTTGGGGTGTGGCACTCTATTTTCACCCAAAGTCTCCCAGCCGTTGCTGGTTGCGGTTCTTCAGCCATGTGAGTTCTCAGGTGAAATGTCAGTGTGTGGAGCTTAGTCACATGACATGAGAGTGGCACAGCCCTCTGGCCATGGCATCCATGTGGATGACGCACTCACTTTGGGTGAATCTCCTTGTGGGGTAGCTGTTGCCCTGCCCAACAAGGGGACGTTTATAATTACCTTTCTTCAGGCCCTAAAGACCTTCTTTCTGATCGCTGTGTCCTCTCGTGCCCGTCCATGGACTTGGTAACTTGTTTGTTGGACTTCCGGCTCAACCTTGCCTCAAACAGAAGCATCATCCCCCGCCTTGCAGCGTCCCTGGCGGCTTGTGCACAGCTGAGTGCCTTGGGTGAGTGGCACCTCTGTTGTCAGGTCTGTCTTACTCCTTGAGAAGAATGGTCATCCTCTGACTTTTCTGTCTCTCATTTCAGCTGCCAGTCACAGAATGTGGGCCCTTCAAAGACTGAGGAAGCTTCTTACAACTGAATTTGGACAATCAATTAACATAAATAGGCTACTTGGAGATAATGATGGGGAAACAAGAGCTCTGGTATGAAACATTATGTTATAGTTTCTAGTTGTATGACCCTTTGGGACTAAAATGTTGCTTTAATTATTTTAACTTCTTAATCACAGAAGAGTTGGGAAATTTCACATAGGACTAAGACAGCCTTTCTTGCATTCAGCCTCCTTTATGTTGCTACTATACTGAGTGCAAGCTGGACTTTGATTATAGAAACAGCCCCATGTAGATGGCTGTGAGGATAGGATTGTCTGTTGGGCTTTATGAGTCTAACTCACCACATCCTCTTTGTTTTGCTGGATGAAGTAGTTATTGTTAAAAGAATGCTTATCTTAACCATGTTGGAGATGGAGGTTTGTGAAGCAGAAATTCCTTTCTGGTTCCCTGGGAGAACTGTTTTTGTTATACTGAAATTAAGACCAAATATTCTGAAGTGAATTTTCATGCTCTTTTTAATTTCAGTATCATTATATCTTTTTAGAATTTTTTCCCATTTATAAATATCAGTCACTTGTTTTAGAGGAGAATAGTATCAGTATAATTAAACATTTGACTCACAGAAACAAAACACTCAACTCTCCTGAATTTGGTTTCCTAGTATGGGCTATAATTTTGTTGTTTTCTTAAAAGAGTTTTTCAGGCAGTGCTCTTGCTGCTTTGGTGAAAGGCCTTCCAGAAGCTTTGCAAAGGCAGTTTGAATATGAAGATCCTATTGTAAGAGGTGGCAAGCAGCTACTGCACAGCCCATTCTTTAAGGTAATATTTGACTTGTTTTGATGTGGTGAGAAAACCGCAGAGAGCTGTCAAGTACAGTACATCAAGTATCAGGCATCCCTGAGGACACGTATAGGTATTGAAGTTGAATGTGAAACATTTTCAAGATTGTCTGTGTGATCTAAGCTCTTGTGCTTTAATAACAGGTGCTTCTAGATGCTTTTACTTAGGTCACAAGTATTGTAGCAGTGGTCTGATCTGGGTTCCTGTTGTCGGGTGCATCACTAGGAACTGGGTAGGAATAATCCACATCATTGGTGATGCCATGCCCCTTGCTGGGCATGTGGCAGTTATCTGGAGTGAGGAATTCTGAAGGAAGACCCACAGAGAGCCTGCATGAGGGCTTTCTTTGGCATGCAGAACTGGTGAAGTAGAATGTTCACTGTGTCTGAGTGTCCCTGTGTTACTTTTTGCTGGCTGCAGGTGCTAGTAGCTCTTGCTTGTGACCTGGAATTAGACACGCTCCCTTGCTGTGCTGAAACACACAAATGGGCTTGGTTCCGGAGGTACTGCATGGCCTCCCGTGTTGCTGTGGCCCTGGACAAGAGAACATCACTGCCCCGTCTGTTTCTCGATGAGGTATTGTGCCTTATTTTGGAACCTCTTTGGGGATGCAAAGTATCTTGTTTTATAGTGTAAAAAGATGCAAGTGTTATGAGATAGCAACATCTGTCTTGGCAAGGAATATCAAAAAAAGAAGCACATAGTTGAAAATGAATAACGCTGATTTTCAGTTAAAGTTTGTTTTTAGTAAAGATATAATGATATTGCCTAGACATTTTAAAGTATCTTCAATGTAATATAATCTTGGTTTTGATTATTAACCCTAAAATCACAATCTTGATGTTGCCATTCCCTCATTTTCTTGATTGGGAAGACCTCTCCTGTCTTCTTGCCTTAGTATGATTTATTTTATTCCTGAGAGATGAGTGCTTGATTTATAATCTCATAATAATATTGTCCAGGTGGCTAAGAAAATTCGTGAATTAATGGCAGATGGCGAAAACATGGATGTTCTCCATGAGAGTCACAGCATTTTTAGAAGAGAGCAAGATGAACAGCTTGTGCAGTGGATGAACAGGTTGACTATAGCCAAAACAAGAATTAATATTGTCTGTGGGAAAATGTGCTTAACATGGAGTTCTTTCCCATGTCAATTTTTTTTTTTTAATGTTTTTACAGGCGACCAGATGACTGGACTCTTTCTGCTGGTGGCAGTGGAACAATTTATGGATGGGGTCATAATCATAGGGGTCAGCTTGGGGGCATTGAAGGTGCAAAAGTTAAAGTCCCTACGCCATGTGAAGCCCTTGCAGCTCTCAGACCTGTGCAACTAATTGGAGGAGAGCAGACTCTCTTTGCAGTGACAGCTGACGGGAAGGTAAGAAGGTGTATTTTCTATGTCATACTGACATCGAAACTGGGAGACAGTTGTGGCTAGAGGGCAGTTTGCTTCATAGTGTGTATAAGGATTCTATAGTAAAACATTATCTCAAGATTAACAGTATTCATGGTATACTGAAAGCAGTATGCCATATGGATAGTATTAGTATTTCTGTATAATCCCATAGTATTTCTGTATAATCTTTAACAGTCTATGACTTTAGAATTTTTTACTTTGAAATGCAGCATACATACAAAAGTGTATTATAGTTATTTGCATATCAGTTCATTTGATGTATGTATTACTTTTTTATCTGCTGTCATAATGCTATCTTTAAAAAATTTTTTTAATTGGAGGGTAGTTGCTTTATATTATTGTGTTAGTTTCTGCTGTCCATCAACATGATCATCCATAAGTATACATATGTCCCCTCCTTCTTGGACGTCCCTCCCACCACCCACCGCATCCCACTGCTCTAGATTGTCACAGCGCACGGGATTTGAGCTCCCTGTGTCATGCATTTGCACTGGCCATCTGTTTTACCTATGGTGCTGTATATGCTTCAGTGTTACTGTTTCAGTTCATCCTTCCCTCTCCTTCCCCCACTGTGCCCACAAGTCTGTTTTCTATGTTTGCCTCTCCATTGTTCCCCTGCAGATAGGTTCATCAGTACCATCTTTAAAGATTACATATATATGTGTTAATATACAATATTTGTTTTTCTCTGACTTACTTCACTCTGTATAATAGGCTCTAGGTTCATACCCCTTATTAAAACTGACTCAAATATGTTCTTTTTTTGTAGCTGAGTAATAATCCATTATATATATGTACCACAACTTCTTTATCCATTCACCTGTCAGGGGACATCTAGGTTGGTTCCATGTCCTAGCTACACTAAATAATACTGTAGAGAACACATGTGTCTTCTTCAATTATGGTTTTCTCAGGGTATATGTCTACTAGTGGGATTGCTGGATTATATGGCAGTTGGAATAAGACTAGCTTTTTAAGGAATCTCCATACTGTCTTCCACAGTGGCTGTATCAATTTACATTCTCACCAACAGTGCAAGAGGGTTCCCTTTTCTCCACACCCTCTCCAGCATTTATTGTTTGTAAATGCTTTGCTGATCGCCATTCTGACTGGTATGAGGTGATAACTCATTGTAGTTTTGATTTGCATTTCTCTAATAATGAACAGTGTTGAAAATCTTTTCATGTGTTTGTTGGCCATCTGTATGTCTTTGGAGAAGTGTCTGTTTAGGTATTCCACCAATTTTTTGATTGGGTTGTTTGTTTTTCTTATATTGAGCTGCATGAGCTACTTGTATATTTTGGATTGCAGCTGTTTTCTTCCGTTCTGAGAGTTGGGAGAAAATAATTGCAATTATTTTATCCTTGTTTATAGTTTCCTTTGATGTACAAAAACTTAGAAGTTTAATTAGATCTTACTTGTTTATTTTGTTTTTATTTCCATTATTCCAGGAGGTGGGTCATAGAGGATCTTACTGTGATTTATGTCAAGAAGTGTGCTGCCTATGTTTTCCTCTAGGAGCTTTATAGTTTTTGGTCTTTAATCTATTTTGAGTTTATTTTTGTGTATGTCTTAGGAGGTGTTCTAGTTTTGTTCTTTTACATGTAGCTGTCCAGTTTTCCCAGCACCACTTATTGAAGAGACTGTCTTTTCTCCACTGTGTGTTCTTGTGTCATTTGTCAAAGATAAGGTGCCCATAGATGCGTGGGTTTATCTCTGTGCTTTCTATCTTATTCCGTTGGTCTGTATTTTTGATTTTGTGCCAAGCATACTATCTTGATGACTGTAGCTTTGTAGTATAGTTGGAAGTCAAGAAGGTTGATTCTTACAGCTTTTTTCTTTCTCAAGGTTGCTTTATCTCTTTGGGGTCTTTTGTGTTTGCATACAAATTGTGAAATTTTTTGTTTCAGTTCTATGACAAATACCATTGGTAGTTTGATAGGGATTGCATTGAATCTGCTTTGAGTAGTATAGTCAGTTTCATGATACTGATTCTTCCAATCCAAGAACATGGTATACCTCTCCATCTTTTTGTGTTGTCTTTGATGTCTTTCATCAGTGTCTTATAGGTTTCTGCATACAAGTCTTTTGTCTTTTTAAGTCGGTTTATTCCTAGGTATTTTGTTCTTCTTGTTGCAGTGGTGAATGAGATTGTTTCCTTAATGTTTCTTTCTGATTTTTCACTGTTAGTGTATAGGAATGCAAGGAATTTCTGTATATTTTATTAGTATATCCTATGACTTTATTATATTCGTTGATCAACTCTAATGATTTTGATAGATTAGCTCTGCTTATAGGCTATCCTCCAGTGGTTGTTCCTTAGCCAGGCAAGAGGTGGAGAAGGCCAAGGCTTATTAGGACTCACTTGTTCCCTTGGGCTGTGGAGAGGGTAGAATGTGGCAGCCACAGTTAGGATGTACTAAGTAGTGCCTGCGGCGTTAGACTTGCCAGACATTGTCACAGTCTGAGGCGGGTCATGTGCTCTCCCAGAGGAATATACCTCAATTTGTGGGTCCCTAGGAAGAACCAAGCTGCTTAGACTCCCAGCATGGGTTGGGCAGTAACCTGTGCTTGCTCACAGCTGTTGGCAGCTGCTACCTCTGGGGTCGAGACTGCAGTGACGGCTTTTTGTCTGCTGCCTTAGGCACTTGCCCTGGTTTTGACAGTGTCTAGTCACTTATGTTTTCGTAAACTACAGTTGTGTCACATTCTGCCTCTGGCTTTCCTACCAGTTTTGCTGGTTTTGGCAGCAGCCACCTGGGCACACACCACTGTCTGCAAATGCATGGAGCAGGAGTTGGAGTGTTCCATTGGCAACGATATTTTGTCTCTCTGGGATGCTCAGTTTTTTCCCTGGACTCCCTCAGCTGTGTCCTACTAATGTCCTCAGAGTATTCTCACAGTTGGCCAAATCAGGACCTCTCCCTGCGATTCAAAGCTTGAGCCTCAGTACTCAGCCCCCATTTGTTCCAGGCCAGCAGTGTGAGCAGCTTCTCACCTGGGAAGTAATGTTTGGCAGTATCTCTGTGGTGAGTTCTCTCTATTTTGCCTTCCAAGTCCCCGCCATTGTGTTCACCTCTGAGGTTCTGAAACTCCCCCCACCCCCACCCCACCGCCTTCCATGAGGGGTTTCCGTGTATGTGGAAACTTTCCCTCCTTTACAGTTCTCTCCCCAGGGCTCAGGTCCCTGTCCTGAAATCCTTTCTCATTTTCTTAAGCTTTATCTTTTGACCTACCTCATTCCAAGGAGATCGGCTTGCCTGTTTGAAAGCCTGGGTCTTCTGCCAGCGTTCAGAAGGTGTTCTTTAGGAGTTGTTCCATATGTAGATATGTTTCTTGATTTATTTGTGGAGAGGAAAGTGACTTCCCCATCTTATTCTGTCAGTGTCTTGGAAGTTCTCCCATAATGCTGTCTTTAAAAAAATTGCTACTGATACATGGAAATAGTTGATATTTATATATTGACTATATGTCTAGTGAAAGTGAAAGTTGCTCAGTCATGTCCAGCTCTTTGCAGTCCCATACAGTCCATGGAATTCTCCGTGGCCAGAATACTGGAGTGAGTAGCTGTTCCCTCCTCCAGAAGATCTTTCCAACCCAGGGACTGAACCCAGATCTCCTGCATTGCAGGTGGATTCTTTACCAAATGAGCCACAAGGGAAGCCCTGAGCCAAAGGAAGCCCATGTGTCTAGTGACCTTACTATATTCTTCTTTCTTAGTATCTGAAACTGTTTTGTATCATCTTTATAAATTTATGTTCTGAGATAAATTTTGTTCATTCCTTTTCAGTTCACCTGTCTTTTACTGAGAAATGGAGCTATTTGGGCTAAGTGGGAATTGCAGTATAATACTGAACAGGAGTGGTGGTAGTGGACCTTCTTTTTGTCTTAATTTAGGCTGCAAAAAGAAACACTGTGATGGGATCCTTCACACACTTACTGTGAGGTTTTGATAGATGCCTGTTGAGGTCCTTTAACGGATCGGAACCTGGTGGTCTGGAGTCGATGATAAGAAAGTAAAGGAGAGAGAAAGAGGCTGATGTTCCTTGGTTTACGCAGAAAACCAGTCAAGTCCCTGACATGGGGCTTGCTCTGTTCATGAAGGCTTCAGGTGCCCTCTCGAAGGGGTGAAGGGGCAGAGTGCCTTCTTGAGAGGGTCTTAGAAGCCCGGGCAGGAAAGTGAACCCAGAGGGCCTCTGTGCTCCAGAGAATTAGCCTGAAAGAGAGAGAGACAGAGGGAGAAAGAAGACACAAGGCCCAAATCTCTGATGGAGCAAAAGCGTTTTATTCAACATTGTGTGGGTATTTATACTCTTACAAGGTAGCTATTTCCAGCAGAGATAAAATCAAAACTTACAAGTTATCAAGGAAACATGAGGTCATCCATCTGAAAGAGAGAGGGTTGTAAGTAATCACTTTTACCATATGGTTCATAAAAAGGAAGAGGGTCGTGAATAGTTACTTATCACCATATGGAAAAACTAACAAAGGAAATGCATGCATTCCTAAGCCCCTGGGAGTAGTTTGCTACTCCACTTAATTCCTGAATATTCAGGAATTAATAAGGGACAGAGGATTCATGACAGATCCAAAACAGCACACTGAAAACCTCCTGTTAAATGCTTCCTGACAAGTGCACTTTATCAAATTAAGGAAGTTTGCATCTTTTTCTAGTTATGAATGGGATATTGACTTTTGTCAAACATCTTTCTTCTGTTAAAACACTATCATACAGATGTTCTTCTCCTTGTGTTGTTTAGTTGCTAAGTCACGGCCAACTCTTTGCAACTCCATGGACTGCAGCATTCCTGTCCTTCACTATTTCCTGGAATTTGTTCAAAACTGAGTCATGTCCACTGAGTCAGTGATGCTGTCCAACTGGCTCATCCTCTGTCACCCCCTTCTGCGCTCAATCTTTCCCAGCATCAGGGTTTTTTCCCGTGAGTCAGCTCTTTGCATCAGGGGGCCAAGATTAATATAGTGAATTAGATTGATTGCTTTTCCTGTATCAAATGGTCTGCATTCATTGAAGAAACCTTCCTTGGTTAGGTTCTGTTTTATTTATATATTTATAAATATACACACACACACACACGTATACACACACATACACACATACTGGTTTGTGTTTGGAATTTTAGGGAGACGCAGGGTCATGAGTGTGATCATCGTAATATATTTGTCTTACCCATTCCACATCATGTTATGATACTGTATTATCTGTTTAACTTACAATAGTTTACATAAAACAATACGAATTTATTATGTCACAGTCTGTCTGCAATGTGGCTTAGGTTGGTCCTCCAACGTAGAATCTCTCATCAGGCTGCAGTTGCTGCAGGACTGGCCTGAGGAAGATTCAGCTTGCCATGACCTATTGGCTGAGGTTGCCTTTAGCTCTTTGCCATCTCACAACATGTCAGCTGGCTTTATCAAAGCAGGAGAGCCTGAGAGCAAGACAGAAGTCACAGTCTTGTGCAAACTAACACAGAAGTGACATGTCATTCCTGTTGCTATATTCTATCAATTAGGAGAGTGTCACTGGGCTCAGCCCACATCTAAGGAGGGATTACATAGGGGCAGGAATCCTGCAAGCAGGGACTCTGAGAAGCAAATCAGAGGTTACGCGCCAAAAGTATCAAGGTCATGCTACCCAGAAGTATCAAGGGTTGAAGGGTAGCTCTCTTTTTTTGTTTTCTGGTTGTTTTAACATATTTAAAATTTAATCAGTATTTCTGTACTCCTCCCAAATAAGAAAGGCTGATCCTTTGTTATTCTGTGTTTTGGTCCTAACCTGTGTCCCTGATGATAAGCTTTATTATTGTTGTTTTTTTATATAGACCATATAGTTTCTGGATTTACCCAAATGTTATACACATCTTTTCTTACCAGTTACTTCTTATGTCCTGGATTATGTGGGATAATTTTCCTTCTCAGTTCAGTTCAGTCACTCAGTTGTGTCTGACTCTTTGCGACCCCATGGACTGCAGCACGCCAGGCCTTCCTGTCCATCAACAACTCCCGGTGTTTACTCAAATTCATGTCCATTGAGTCAGTTATGCCATTAACCATCTCATCCTCTGTCATCCCCTTCTCTAACTGCCCTCAGTCTTTCCCAGCATCAGGGTCTTTTCAAATGAGTCAGTTCTTCACATCAGGTGGCCAGAGTATTGGAGCTTCAGCATCAGTCCTTCCAATGAATATTCAGGACTGACTTCCTTTAGGATGGACTGGTTGGATCTCCTTGCAGTCCAAGGGACTCTCAAGAGTCTTCTCCAACACCACAGTTCAAAAGCATCAATTCTTTGGTGCTTAGCTTTCTTTATAGTCCAACTCTTAAATCCATACATGACTACTGGAAAAACTATAGCTTTGGCTAGACAGACCTTTGCTGACAAAATAGTGTCTCTGCTTTTTAATACGCTGTCTAGGTTGGTCATAACTTTTCTTCCAAGGAGCAAGCATCTTTTAATTTCATGGCTGAATCACCATCTACAGTGATTTTGGAGCTCTGCAAAATGAAGTCTGTCACCATTTCCACTGTTTCCCCATCTGTTTTCCATGAAGTGATGGGACCAGATACCATGATCTTCATTTTCTGAATGTTGAGCTTTAAGCCAACTTTTCCACTCTCCTCTTTCACTTTCAAGAGGCTCTTCTTCTTTGCTTTATAATAAGGGTGGTGTCATCTGCATATCTTCTCACTGTATAATAAGGGTGGTGTCATCTGTATATATGAGGTTATTGATATTTCTTAAGGCAGTCTTTACTCCAGCCCAGCGTTTCTCATGATGTACTCTGCATATAAGTTAAATGGATGACAATATACAGCCTTTCCTTACTTGGAACCATGTTGTTCCATGTCCAGTTTTCACTGTTGTCTCCTGACCTGCATACAGATTTCTCAAGAGGCAGATCACGTGGTCAGTCCTTCTACTGATACTTTAAACATGTATTTTCAGTTTCTTTTAGTGAGAGTCTGTTATTGGTTAATCTCCTGATATATATATATATATTTTAATATCTTCATTTTGTCCTTTTTCTAGGTCAGGGTTGCAAACTTTTTCTGTGATGGTTGCCATAGTATTTTTTGGCTATGGGACTCATGCAGTCTGATCTCTGTTAAAATTATGAAAGCAGCTTGAGCTAAATATGAAATGAGTGAGTGTGCCTGTGCTCTAATATAACTTCTCTTTTTTTTAATAAAATATAGGTGGTGGGCCTCATTTGGCCTGTGGATAGTAAGCCAAGCCATGTCCTAGAGTATAAAATTTTCAGTTGATCTTTTTTTTTTAGTCAGTCTATTAAACGTTTTACTCTTCTGATTTTTGGCCCTCATTGATCATGACCTGGGATGTCAGCAGTCAGATTAATTTTTACCCAAATGAAAGTTAAATCCTTTCTTTGTATAACAGCTGCTTCTAAAATCTTTCTTTAGTGACTTATACTTTCACTATGATATATTTTGATGTCAATTTCCTTTTTTCTTTCTGTCCTTTATTATTATTATTATTATTATTATTTTTACCAGGTGGTGAAGGATGAAGGATGGGCTTCCTGGTTCCAGGAACTGGTCTTTTAACATTCTGATAAATTCTCAGACATTATTTTTTCAAATATTGCCTCTCCCATATTTTCTCTATGATCTGTACTTAAAACTCTGAGTTCTAACTGATGTTCCAAGTGAGGAGGTCTGTTCCCAATTCTCTCTTCTTTTCTGTTTCCTCTTCTTTTTGTGTTTCTTTGCATATGCTCGGTAATTTCTTCAGAGCCATATGTTAGTTTTCTAATATTTCTTCACCTGCTTATAATTATGCATCAGGGCTTTTAATTTCAACTCTATTTTTTTAATTTCTGCAAATTCTGCTTTGTGTTATCTTAGTCTCTCATTCCTTGGGGATTCTTTCAAGCTTTTATTTCTTTAAACATAATATTGGACTTTGTTTCTTTTGACTCTTAGATAATGGGAATTTTTAAAATTATGAGCTGACTGTTTTCCTTGAAAAATTTTATATAGAAATTCTTTGAGATGAGGTCTAGTTTTGTTGTTGTTGTTTTTATTTAGATTTGTTATGCAATTAATGGATACATTAAAAAAATGATATTCTAAACTGTTAGAATCTATTAACATCTTAGTTAAATATCTTCAAGAATTAGGACTCTGAAAGGATGGGACAGCTTTTGAAGCATAGAAAACTGCCTGGAAATAGCTCCATGAAAGTTTCTAGGCAGAGACTGAGGGATCAGGCAGTATCTAAATGAAGAGAAAAAGAGAAGCCAGCACATTTGTTTGCTTTTTCACATAGTATTCTCTCCTGCCTCTGCTGGTTAAGAAGTTTGTGGTGTTAGAGGTCTGGTCTGAAGTCAATCAAAAGAGAATTTATGACCTTGGGGTACTACAAGTCTAAGCCATTGTAAATTAAATTCTCTACCTACAGAATTTAGACCATAGGTAGCATTAATTCAGACTGGAAACCAACTCAGTGACCAGCTTTTGTGGTTATGAATTCTCAGGAGAGATTTTCCACCGTTTCATTCAGCCCTAAGGTTGAGAAAGACAACTTTTTTTTGTTTTCTTCTTAGTTCTCATTCAGTCTGAGTGGGAGGAAGCCCTTCTCAGTCTCTTCTTTCTGCAAAGTTTCCGGTTGGGCTTGACTCCTAACCCCTCACACCCTGTGCACTTGAGGTCCTCAAAACATTCCCGGGGAAGCTGTCTTTGGACTCCTTTATCTGTCTGAGTTCTTGGTTTTACTTCTTGTTTTGGGGCTTCAAGTTTCCTTCCTGTTGTGTCAGTGCAGCAGACCAGTTGAAACAATGTGAAACAGCCTTTAAATTGTTATAGGAGGGGTGTTTGACATGCATTTGGAAATGGCAGTCTTGATTTTTTTTTTTTTTATGATAAAGACGTTTTATATCCTAAATGAATTACCCACCTAGAATGAAAGAAATAATAGTATATTCTACTATGTGAGTTATATACTGCTTTGCTGAAATATTAGATACATGTATACTTTTCCTATGGGTATTTGTGTAGGTGTTATTTGGGATTTGCATATAGTGTGTGCATGTGTGTTTAGTCGCTTCAGTTGTGTCCGGCTTTCTGCAACCCTATGGACCATTGCCTGCCAGGCTCCTCTGTCCATGCCAGGATTCTCCAGGCAAGAATTCTGGAGTGGGTTGCCATTTCCTTCTCCGGGGTGCAATAGTAGATAATTAAATTTTTTTTGCTTTTTTTGGTATTAATTGTAATTGCTATTCTAGACAAAAACAGAAGTACTTGCAGGGAAAAGATGTGTTTTCAAAATACATTTTCTGAATTTGGGGTTTCTATTAATTGTAATTTTTCTTTAATTTTTGGAGTTCATAAAGCAAAAATAAAGTCTTAATTTTAAATTTCATTTTTCTGTGGTAAAAATACCTAGAGCATTGATTTGATTTATTGATTATTGAAATATGGGATCCTTAGATAAATATATGATGTCTGTACTATTTTATCTTGTAGCTATATGCCACTGGGTATGGTGCGGGCGGCAGACTAGGAGTTGGAGGGACAGAATCGGTGTCCACTCCCACATTACTTGAATCCATTCAGCATGTGTTCATTAAGAAAGTAGCTGTGAACTCAGGAGGAAAACACTGTCTTGCCCTCTCTTCAGAAGGAGAAGTTTACTCTTGGGGTGAAGCAGAAGATGGGAAGTTGGGACATGGCAACAGAAGGTATTTTGTGAAAACATCATTTTCAGTGTTATATTTTCCTTTTCTTGATTTTGTTTGTGCTAATGCTTGTATAGTATATTGGCAGTTTGTTTTTAAGGACAACATCTGCAATAATCTACTCAAACTTAATGACTTATTTAGCAGAAGTAGTTCATGTAACATTATTTAGGCTCACCTACATGACCTCTCTGGTGGGGGACATCAAATCTGAATTTTGATTTCTAATTACCAAGTATGGTGAGCTTCATCTTGTCCTTTCCCCTGAGGCTGCTTACCCTGCTCCTAGTTCTTCACTAATAGCTGGCATTTTGTTAACATGCAGATGCTAAACCTATAAATACAGAGCAAATGGCAGTGAGGGGAAAGGAACACACAGATGACACAGTTTTTTACACAAAACAACCAAACTCAGTAATTTTTAAAAACTAATGGGAACTAAAGGCCACATTGGAGTCACAGGACCCTTACATCTGAAATAACTAAAGCACCAGGCAAGACACATGAAACGCAGCCCTCAAGGCATTGAGTAACAGGCGATAAAGTGTGTTCAGTGATCTCCAGTGAGCACTGACACTCACTTGTGGGGAGCCTGAGAGGCAAGGAATAGGTCGCCTGAAAAGATTGGGGGGGAGCATTTTCAGAGCTCACGGAGCTCAGTAGATAGTGCCTACTCCCAAACCTCATAATTCATAGGACACTAAGTAGAGGACTAAGAATGATGGGGCACAAAATTGCCAAAGAAATGTAACCATAGACTAACTGAATATTGTTTTGATCCCACTATCAAAGCTAAAAAAAGCTAGACATGAAAGGTCTAAACTGTTTACAAGTAACTTAACTATGCTGTAGAGGTCAAAGTTCAAGAATATGTTATGGATACAAACAGCATATAGTATTTACAGTGCTGTTCATTTGATCAAAAATTATCAGGCACATGTCTCTTCAGTAGTGTTGGGAAAATTACATGTTCAAATGCAAAAGAATGAAATTGGACCTCTGTCTTAACACCACTCACAAAAATTTGCTCAAAATGGGTTAAAAACTTGACTATAAGACCTGAAACAATGAAACTCCTATAAGAAAACATAGGGGAAAAGCTCTTTGAAATTAGTCTTGGCGTTGATTTTTTGGATATGACACTAAAAGCAAAAGCAACAAAAACAAATGGGACTCATCAAACTGAAAATCTACTGCACAGCAAAAGGAACAGCACAGTGAAAAGGCATCCTATGGAATGAGGGAAGATATTTGCACATCATGTAACTGATCAGGGGTTAATATCCAAAATACATAAGAAGCAGCATCTAAGACCTAAAATACAGTTCATAGGATTAATGGCAGATTAAACATTACAGAAGAAAAGGACAGTGCACTTGAATACAAAACAGTAGAAACTATTAAAATGAAACAGAAGGAAAGAATACATAAAAGACCGTGTTATCAGTGAGCTGTGGGCAACCTCCAGTGGCCCAATATATGCATAATCGAAGGTGAGGAGGATGTTTGAAGATGTAACAGCTGAAAAAATTCAAATTTGATGAAAATTATAAACCCACATATATTAGAAACTCAGAGACCCCTAAACAAGAGAAACATGAAGGAAGCTACACCGGAGCATATCGTAATCAAATTGCTCAAGATCATTGATTAGGAGAAAAAAAATTTAAAGCAGCCAGAGGGAAAAATACCAGTTATACACAGAATAACAGATGAAGGGTGGTAATGCATTTCTGATGAGCAGTAATGCAAGCTAGAATACAGTGGAGATACTGAAAGTAGAAATAACTGTCATCCTAGGTGTTTTTACTCAAGAGGAATTGCTTTTTCAAGAATGAAGTTTAAATAGACTTATGCAGCCATACAAAAGCTGAAATAATTCAACACCTCTGGTTCTGTACAGCTAAAAATTTAAAGAAATTACTTCAAACAGAGGAAATTTACACCAGATGGAATCAGAGGTCTATAAAATGAATGAGGAAATTACTCATGGATTAATATGGTGATGTTTTCCCTTATCTCTTTAAGCGATAGTTGAATATTTCCAGGGTATGATAAAAATGAATTGAGGATGCCTAAAATATGGGAATAAAATATATGACAGTAGTAGCACAGAGGCTGGGGGTGGAGTAGAAGTGGACATACACTGTTGCAAAGTTCTTATACTATGCTTGATGTAGTCCATGGCCCCAAACTAAACTGTACTGATTATAGATGCATTTTGCCATCCCCCAACGCAGCCACAAAAATAATGCAATGAAAAGCTTCACCTGATAAGCCAACAAACGAGTTAAAAAGAATCATAAAATTTACTTAGAAGAAACCAGAAAAAGAGAAAAAAATGGGGTAAACAGATGAGACAAATGGTAAGCAAAATAGTAAGATGTAGCTCTAACACAAAATATATTAATAGTCACTTCAAATGTTAAATGATCTAAACAACACAGTTAAAAGTAAAATTGTCAGAATGGATACAAAAGCATGATCAAATAATATTGGACATACACTGTTGCAAAGTTCTTATACTATGCTTGATGTAGTCCATGGCCCCAAACTAAACTGTACTGATTATAGATGCATTTTGCCATCCCCCAACGCAGCCACAAAAATAATGCAATGAAAAGCTTCACCTGATAAGCCAACAAACGAGTTAAAAAGAATCATAAAATTTACTTAGAAGAAACCAGAAAAAGAGAAAAAAATGGGGTAAACAGATGAGACAAATGGTAAGCAAAATAGTAAGATGTAGCTCTAACACAAAATATATTAATAGTCACTTCAAATGTTAAATGATCTAAACAACACAGTTAAAAGTAAAATTGTCAGAATGGATACAAAAGCATGATCAAATAATATGCTACATTGAACAAACTTTGTATTTAACACATAGATCTATTCAGAAACATAAATAGATTAAAAGGGTGGGGAAATATGTAAAAGAAAGCTGAAATACCTGTATTAATGTTACACAAACTAAAGTTCACATTAGAGAATACAAACAAGGATAAAAAGGGTCATTTTACATAATGATATGGTCAGTTCATCAAGAGGATATAATATTCCTAAATGTTTACACAGCCAATAATCTTCCAGATACATGAAATTAAAATTACTGAGCTGCAAGGAGAAAGTTGAAGATGATTTTAGTATTCTACCCTCAATAACCAAAGCTAGAGCTCCAGTACTTTGGCTACCTGATTCAAAGAGCTGGCGCATTAGAAAAGACTTTGATGCTGGGAAAGATTTAAGGGCAGGAGGAGAAGGGGCAACAGAGGATGAGGTGGTTGGATGGCATCACTGTTTCAGTGGACATGAGTTTGAGCAAACTCCAGGAGACAGTGAAGGGCAGGAAAGCCTGGAGTGCTGCAGTCCATGGGGTTGCAAAGAGTTGGCCATGACTTAGTAACTGAACAACAACTCAATAACTGCTAGAGTTGGTGGATAGAAGTCTGTCAGGAGACTTGAACAACTTTATCGACCAACTTGATCACAATAGAATACTACTTACTTAACAAGACATTCTTTTCAAGTACACATGGAACAGCTGCTAATATAGATCATAATTTGGGCCAGAAAACAAATCTCATAACTTGAAAAGATTCAAGTTATATAAAAGATTTTTCCTGACCACAATGGAATTAATTAGAAATAAAGTAAATCAATAACATATAGGAAATCCTCCATTTATTTGGGAAGTAAGTAAAACATGTTAAAATAACTGATGGGTCAAAGAATCAGAGTTAAATTAGAAACAATTTTGAACTGAATGAAAGTGAAAACAGCATGTAAAAATATGTAGGATCCAGAAAAAGCAGTACTTAGAAGGAAACGTATAGCATAAAATGCCTTTTTATAAAAGAAAAATGGTTCCTAACAATGACCTCAGCTTCTACTTTAAGAAACTAGAATAAGAAAGATAAAGTGAGCAAAAGGAAGGAAATAAGAAAGAAAGATCAGAGCAAGAATCCATGAAATAGAAAATAGAAAAATGGAAGAAAATGAAAGAAAACATAAGTCAGTTGTTTGAGAAAGTGTAGTCAATGAAAACCTCCATTTAAACTGATCTATCTCTATACACACACACACTATGAGTGTGTAGGAGTATCAGGAATGAGGGGGTTTTCGTCACTGAAGATGTGTAGTTACTAAAAGATGAAGTATGTTGAATAACTTTATGCAAATGGATGTAACTATTAGATGAAATGGACATGTTTCTCAAAGAACACACATTCTTTAATGCTCACTCAGGAAAGATGACTTGAATAGCCCTCTGTCTATTTTAAAAATTGAATTTTCCACAAATAAGTCTTCAGGACCATATAGATGATTAGAGATTTCTACCACACATATAAGTAACAGATAATACCAGTTTTGTACAAACTATTTCAGAATAGTGAAGAAGGGAATTCACCCCAATTTAGTATTTTGTGGGGATAGTTATATTCTTATATCAATATCAGACTCAGAAATTAAGAAAATACAGACCAATATCCTTCATTGACATAGATGTAAAGATTCTTAATAGTTTAGAAAATTGAGTATTAATAGTATGTAAAAGGATAAAGCAGTATGGCCAAGTGAGGTTTGTGCCAGAAATTGAATAATTGTTTTAACATTAAAAAATTGATCAGTATAAAAAAATTATTTTGATTATCTCAATGGATGAAAGGCAGAAAAGCATTTGGCAGATTAACCTTTGTTTCTGATAAACTTTCAGCAATATAGGAAAGAAAGAAAACTTCCTAAACTTGATGCAGGACATCTGTGTTAAACCTGGGACTAACAGTGTACCTGATAGTGGCAGACCAAGCACTTTTCCCATCTCCAGGAACAAGACAGGGACACCTCCTGATGTCAGCAGTCGTGTTCAGCATTGGTTAGCAGGTTTAGCAAGTGCAGTACACCAATGCAGAGAGGGAAAAGGCATTCAAATTGGAGAGAGAATTTGTTGTTCAGTCGCTCAGTCCAGCTCTTTGTGATCCCATGGACTGTAGCACACCTGACTCCCCAGTCCTTTACTATCTCCTGGAGCTTGCTCGAACTCATGTCCGTTGAGTCGGTGATGCCATCCAACTATCTTGTCCTTTGTCATCTCTTTTTCCTCCTGCCTTCCATCTTTCTCAGCATCAGGGTCTTTTCTAATGAGTCTGCTGTTTTCATCAGGTGGCCAAAGTATTGGAGATTCAGCTTCAGCATCAGTCCTTCCAGTGAATATTCAGAATTAAAACTGTCCATTTACACATAATATAATTATTTATGTAGAAAATCTGATGGTATCTACATAAAAGCTATTGGGATTAAGAGGTGAGATTAGCAAAGTTGCAGGATATAAGATCAGTAAATAGAAGTCAGTTGTAGACAAAGGAAACATTCCTGTATCAAAAAAAGTCAATTGTGTGTCTTTATACATATTACGTATGCAATCAGAAATTGAAATTTTAAAATACTACTTATGGTACCCTTCCCCTCAAATTGAAATAGTTAGGAATAAATTTGACCCCAAAATATGGATAACTTATAGACAACAACAACAAAAAACCTATAAAAATGTTACTGATAAATTGTAAAAAGACCTAAAATTACGGAGGAGTACACTGTGTTCATGGATTGGAAGACTCAAACAACCCCTCCCCATTCAAAATATCTGTAGAAATTGACAAGCTGATTATAAAATTTATGTGGAAATGCAAAGTACTTAGAATAGTAAAAACAAACTTTGAAAATGAGCAAAATTGGAGAGCTGATACTACCTAACTTAAAGTCTCATTATAAAGATACAGTAATCAAGACCTTGAGATACTGTAAAGAAAGAGAAATATGTCAGTAGAGCAGAACAGGATGGGGAGTCCAAAAATGTACTTGCAAATACTGACACATTAATATGGAAGAATGAAATTTGATTTGTCCCTCACAATTTGTATTGAATAATTTACAGAAGTGCAAAGAAAAAGTTTTTGGAAAAAAGATAAGTCTTTTCAAAGAATGGTTTTGAACAATTCAATAACCATATGGTAAACAGTGAACTTAAATTCTTATCTTGTACCATTAATATCCAAAATTAAATCCTTCACTTTCTACCTAGGCCAACTAGCCATTCTTTTGTTCAGATCTGGTTTAAAGCATGGACTGTGCAACATGTCTAGTAATCTGTCCAGAAATAAGGACTAGAGCCTAAATTCCATTACCATAGCCTGAAATCTTCAGCCTTGCCTAAGGGAATACCTCGATCTTTGAACGTGAATTATCTTGCATCATATCCAAGATTAACTCATACACCTAAAACTAAAAACTTCTAGAAGAAAACATGGGGAAAACTTCTGTGACCTTAAGTTAGACAAAGATTTTTAGCTAGAACTCCAAAAGCACAATTCAATAGAGAGAAATAGGATAGATTGGAGTTCATAAAACCTGTGAACTTCTCTTTGAAGAGCTTCACAATTTTTATAAAGACAGTGTTAAGACGGACATGCTACAGACTGGGAAAACATTTGCCATCATATATTTGACTAAGGTCTTATATCTGAAATCGTTAAAAAGAGCTTTCAAAACTCAAGAAAAAGAAGTTTGTTGTCAGTGCTTGTCATGTTGTAGACTATTTGAGTCTGTAAATAAAAAGTTGATTTATAGCAAGGGTTGATAACCTGTTTCTCTAAAAGGCCAGATACTAATAAATATTTTGTCATTCACATACCATCTTTGTTGTCTATGCTTCTTTCTTGTTTGTTTGTTTGTTTGTTTTACAACCCTTAAAAAATGTAAAACCTATTCTCAGTTCACTGGCCTTTGAAAAACAGTAAACCTGTAAGTGCTACCCCTTGATTTAGACTGTACATCTCTTCTCTGGCATTTGGCAGCTTGTATAAAAGAAGGTAGGTAAGGGTATTTTGTAATTTAGAGTTCAGGCCTGAAAAATTCCTCCAGATTGATTTTTTTTTTTTAATGATTGACTTGATGTAGGTTGAGAGGTGTGCATTGAATAAGTGAACAGCAAACCAGAAGCCTAATATTAAATAATTTAACAATATCCAGGAATTATACTCTTTCTGCTCTATTTGGTGATGTTTCTGCAGTCCGTGTGACCGTCCTCGTGTCATTGAGTCTCTGAGAGGAACTGAGGTGGTTGATGTTGCTGCCGGTGGAGCCCACAGCGCTTGTGTCACTGCAGCTGGGGACCTCTACACCTGGGGCAAAGGCCGGTATGGCCCCTGGGGCACAGTGACAGTGAGGACCAGTTAAAGCCGAAGCTGGTGAGGAGAAGCTTTGCTTGGGAGGTCTGGAGGGACAGCTTGCCATTGTCATTATCCTTTTTTTTTTTTAAAGTATTTCCTGTTGCAAATTCGTTTTAGCTTCTGAGTTAATGGTTTTTTTTTTTGGTGGGAATAAAAACCATCTTGGTATATTTTCCATAGGTCATTTAAACAGGATAGTATTGAAATTTTATCTACGCTAGTAAATATTGCTTTGGCATCTACTTAAAGACTTTTGTCTCCTAGAAGGCCCAGTTTTTTTGGGTGAGGCCATAGGGTGGCAGAACTGAGCATTGGATACTGAGACCTGCCTCTTACAGCTGAGATTCCTGTAGTTTGAATATGTGAGAGGTATTTTCTATCTTGTCTTATAGGATTATTAAGATTATCTGTTTTGGGGGAAGAATTAAAACAGGCATCCCCAAAACAAACAAAAAAAATCCTCAGCCTCTCTCAGGGAGATTCTCTTTCCTATTGTGGTCAGATAACCCCTAAGTCCCTTTTCTCTGCAGGTGGAGGCGTTGCAGGGCCACCGTGTGGTCGACGTTGCCTGTGGCAGCGGAGATGCCCAGACCCTCTGCCTCACGGATGACGACACTGTCTGGTCCTGGGGGGATGGGGACTACGGCAAGCTGGGCAGAGGAGGCAGTGATGGCTGCAAGGTGCCCATGAAGGTATTTCTCTTGACATTTCTGGGGCCCTCGGGTGTGAGGTCTCTGGAGCTCAGGCTGCTCATGGGCACCATCCACGTGCACGAGCCCTACTGGGCCCTACTGGGCTCATGTCCTGTCCTATACTGCATTAACTTCATCTTTTAACTTCTTTGGAGAAAATATAATGGGTTATTGGGTGAAAAGTGAGTGAAAGACCCAGAGGTATAAAGATATAAGTGCTGTTTTGTGCTCTCTTGGAAAGTGAGGAATCACATAGTCTGTGGTTAGTATGTAGCCCTGTTTGAGGAAAAACCACCAACTCATTCCACTCTTCAGTTTACTGAGGTCTATGCAGTGTACTTGCTGAAAGGCTGCATCTGGCTTAGTCAGAAGCTGTTAGATGGACATCTTGTGAGAAGCCAAGAGAAGAGGCTTCACTTGAGTTGATTGGCTCTGGATAGTTTTAATATTTGTGGTCACAACTGTATTTTGCCTTTGTGAATAGGTAGTTGGCAGAGGTTTTTCATTCATTGGTGTGCTTGGGTCACTTGCTGATTGCCTAGCAGCCTGCAGCTGTGATTTGCTGTGGACTTGGGAGTGTAGGTGCTGTGAAAGAAAGCTAGAAGCTATCTCTGCTTGGCATTCTCTCTTGCTGGTGTTTTGAGACTGCCCATGTGGAATAGAGGCCAGCACAGTGCATGGACAGCCTGGGAGGGGCTGGGAAGCCACTCAAGGCCAGTCAGAATATGAACCTGAGCTGGGACTGCCAAGCTGTTCTCAGAGCTGTGCTGCTCAGTACAGTAGCCACTGGCCATATTTGACTACTAAAATGTTAGCTTAAACCAGAACTAGTAAATAAAATTACAGTTGACTCCCTTGCTTAACAGTATCCACATTTCAGGAGCTGAGTGCTTCCAGGCTGGGCAGTGTGGACACCATAGCCTTCATTATCATATGGTGTGGCATTGGCAGGTGCTGGCTAGAGGCAGGGCATTATGAAGGAGGTGGCACCTGCACCTCTGTGCCATGAGGCTGTGGCAGCTCAGGGCCTCCTTGGCAGGTGCTGCTGGAAAATCTGGGACTCAAGGCTGCCTCCTTGTCCTAATCACCACTTTCTCTTTTCCCTTATATGGAATTTTATGCAACCTTGTGACAGGTTGCTTACGGTTTCCAGATTTATGACAAAATTTTTGACTTTTTTATGCTGAGAAAGCTTTAGACTTAACCAGGATTGAAATGTCAAGTACTTGGGGAGAGGGGGTGCTGGACTGATATCATTGTGATGGGGGTAGGGTGAGGAAAAAACTAAAAGAATTAAGTTATTACTAATTTAAATTCACAATTAAGTTGAGAACTTGAGTCTGGGAACAATCACAAGTAATAAGGAGCATAGTTTGATAGGTAAAGAAAGAAGATAGCTAGGTAATTGAATCCCAACAAGACCTCTGGGTGCTGGCAGTGAAGGTTCTGGACCCTTGAGCAGGCAGGGGCTGGGAGTGGATTCTGATATGAGTGTGACCACCATTGTGTTTAACTGGAATAACCTGGGCAGATGGATTGCTGGTAGTAGAGGGCAAGAACCCTGTTTGCCTCGGCTCCTCCTCCCCTGTGGGCTTCTACGTTTCGGAAGGCTGATGTGAAGTGCAGGGCTTCCTGGAGTGTGGGGCTGCCATAAAGAAGAGAAACTGAGTCGGGAGAGTGAATTCTGGGGACAAGCAGTGTGTTCATTTACACGGCAGTTCTCTTGGGTCTCTGGCTGCCTGTGGCCTCTGTACCCTCAGAGCCTTTTGAGAACACTTGGTTACGTGGAGCAAGATTTTAAGTTGTAATAAATATTTGGCATAGGAGTAAGGGTTTTCAGAGTTCTTTATTTGATTTAGTTTAGTATATGGGTGCAGCCATCAGCAAAATCCTTGATTCAATCAGTCTAATTGAACCATTTCCCTTCTAGATTGACTCTCTTACAGGCCTTGGAGTGGTTAAAGTGGAATGTGGATCCCAGTTTTCTGTCGCCCTTACCAAATCTGGTGCTGTTTACACTTGGTATGCAAGATTCTGTTTATTTAATTC
>SJYC01001519.1:0-19335 GCA_006408675.1 Madoqua kirkii | reverse complement strand
CTGATGCTGGGAGGGATTGGGGGCAGGAGGAGAAGGGACGACCAAGGATGAGATGGCTGATGGCATCATGGACTCGATGGACGTGAGTCTGAGTGAACTCCAAGAGATGGTAATTAACAGTGAGGCCTGGTGTGGTGCAATTCATGGGGTCACAAAGAGTGAGACACGACTGAGCGACTGAACTGAACTGTACTGAAGAGAGACATGAATATAAATAATGCATGGTAGGTACTATAATATTTTAGGGATGTGATAGGCACAAGGACCAAGGGTCCTGGAGTCATTGTGGCAGACACTGGAGCTGAACTCTTGCTTGGCCCCAATTTTGTGTTAGTGCACCTCTAAGCCAAATTGAGACTCTACAGTCATCTATGTTACTTTTGTTTTTCTGTATCTTGCACCAACTTGTTGATCTCTGACTTCTTCCTCATAGACATTCCAATAGATGCCGAGGGACCCCAATATACTGCTTTAAACTCTGCTGTTAAAAATAATGTACTTGCTCACACTGAACTATATGTAATTAATGATCCTGTTGTGTTGATATTCATGGACATTTTTCCTATTAGTATGCTACCCAAGACCATAATGAGACCTGGTGGTTGACAACCTGTGTTGGGAAGGTGTGTATGCATGTGTATGTGTGTTTGTGTGTAAGTCAGGAAATGAGAGTCCCAAGGCTCCTTAATCCGACCAGACGGTCATCTCTTATTTTTACATTACAGGCTGACTCAAAATTTAAGAATTAAGGTATGAAGTGTGGGAAAATACAGGAGTATCAGCTGTTTCTAGTAGCTTACAGTGGTGTTGGAACCCTGATACTGGGAAAGATTGAAGGCAGAAGGAGAAGGGCATGACAGAGGATGAAATGGTTGGATGGCATCACCGACTTGATGGACATGCGTCTGAGCAAGCTCCAGGAGTTGGTGATGGACAGGGAACCCTGGCATGCAGCAGTACATGGGGTCACAAAGAATCGGACCTGACTGAGTGACTGAACTGAACTGAACAGCGGTGTTAATTGAAATGAAGCACTAATTCAGACAAGTGCTGAGCAAGAGGAGAATAGGAAAATTAAAGAAAATGAAAATCCAATGAAGTTGATCATATCTTAATGAAAGTGAAAACTGATGAGGTGAAAGATGTTTGCCTCCTTACAGAGATATTTTCTTGGTTTTTAAAATGGTCAGAAAGGTATTAAATTCAGCCTCAATTTTAGTATGATTAGCATACACTTTCCTTATGTTTCTTCACCATCACATTTTTTGAATTATTGTTTCCTTGAATTCTTGTCATGAAAATGATATTACCTTATTGTTTTTACTTCATATATGAATGAACTGAGGAAATTGTTCCAAGGCAAGCCAGATTTTTGATGATCAGATTCACTTCAGAGTTATCTGGGTAGTGAGGCTGTAGTGTCAGTATCTCAACCTTACAGCTATCCAAGCTGTAGTGACAGGAAAGTTATTAATACTATTTCAGGGAAGTTTCTCTGAAAATAGATACAAAACAGTGAAAAGTTTAACTCTTGTATGAATTGTTATGGAACTTAGGATTCAATATTTTTTTCTGGTTATTTATCAAAATATATCATTTTTAATCAGCAGAGATAATATTTTAAAATTTGTCAATTAGGAGAATACTTGCTTCCTGTAAATTCACTATAATTTTCTTTCATAATAATAAAATAAAAATGTCTAAATGCATTCATTGTTCTGAATATTGAATGGAAGAATGTATAATGGTTCAAGTCACAATACAGTATTTTTTAAAAACCAATGCATTTATATCAAGTTTGATAGATTATTCATCATGTGCCTTACCTAGAGCTTCAGAGAGTGAAGCCAAAGGAATATGGGATTTTTCCTCTGAGGTCCCCTTCCAAAGCTCAGATTACTTCCTGCTGGTTGATAGTAGGCTGAGAATATTCAGAGTTGACTGTTTGAATTGCCTCAGGCTCACCACACAGCAAATGACTCTGGGTTTCTGAACCTTAACTTTGCTGATAACACTGGATACTTACACATTCCAAAATACTTAAAATATGTTAATCACTGTGTGAGGTGAACATGTTGCTTGTCCTGAGATTTCATTGCAATGATTTTCATTCTTTTCCAGGGGACACTATTTCAGGAGATAAAAAATACAACATAATTTTATGAGAAACAGACACACATGCCTTGAATCATCTGTTTGAATTCTTCTAGACTTAAAATCATGGTACCTGCACAAAGACATTCATAGGTCAAAATATACAGTGTTTTAGATAAGGAAGGCCATAGTTTAAATGTGAGCCTGGCTGATACTGCTGTTTAAAAGCTATAGGGAAAGCCCTGGGTGAACTAATTTGTTTGTCAAACTTGTCTGAGAGTGCATACATCTCTGTCTGCTTTCATGTGAGAAACTACAACACAGATGGAATTCAAAATACTAAGAAAAGTACTCAGGTGAAATTGTTCGATAGATTTTTCTTCCTTTTTGAATTTTGAACTGAACAAAGCCATCACTTTTCAGTACTGTCAAGATTTGAAAGTCCACAAAAAGTAAGATAGAAGTGATAGAGAGGAACATCTATATACTGAATGAATCGTGTATTTAGCAGTAGCTAATTAAGCTGTGGAGAAGGCAATGGCAACCCACTCCAGTAGTCTGCCTGGAAAATCCCATGGATAGAGGAACCTGGTAGGCTGCAGTCCATCAGGTCACTAAGAGTTGTGAAGTGATAGAGAGGAACATCTATATACTGAATGAATCGTGTATTTAGCAGTAGCTAATTAAGCTGTGGAGAAGGCAATGGCAACCCACTCCAGTAGTCTGCCTGGAAAATCCCATGGATAGAGGAACCTGGTAGGCTGCAGTCCATCAGGTCACTAAGAGTTGGACAAAACTGAGTGACTTCACTTTCAATTTTAACTGTCATGCGTTGGAGAAGGAAATCCCAACCCACTCCAGTATTCTTGCCTGGAGAATCCCAGGGACAGGGAAGCCTGGTGGGCTGCTGTCTATGTGGTCGCACAGAGTCAGACATGACTGAATCTGTAGACCACTTTATAGGAAGTACAATAGGCCTGGATCTCTCTCTCTCTGAATCAGGGCATGTGTTCAAAAGAAAAACTTTAATTTCAAATCCATGCCAGAGTTTCAGGATTATATAAATCCAAGAATCATGAAAATACGTGGGAAAATGAAACAAATTAGTCACTCAATAATATAAATAACATACATGGACGTGACTGAGCAACTTTCACTCACAGCAGTTTTGCAGTCTGTCAATGAAAACCAAGTATACATCTGTGCTCATGTCAGGAAATTAGAGCACTGACAATATATGTAGGGTATGCAGTTGAACATTCAGTTCAGTTCAGTCACTCAGTCGTGTCTGACTCTTTGCGACCCCATGAATCGCAGCACGCTAGGCCTTCCTGTCCATCACCAACTCCCGGAGTTCACTCAGACTCATGTCGATCGAGACCGTGATGCCATCCAGCCATCTCATCCCCTGTCACCCCCTTCTCCTCCTGCCCCCAATCCCTCCCAGCATCAGAGTCTTTTCCAATGAGTCAACCCTTTGCATGAGGTGGCCAAAGTACTGGAGTTTCAGCTTTAGCATCAGTCCTTCCAAAGTAATCCCAGAGCTGATCTCTTTCAGAATGGACGGGTTGGATCTTCTTGCAGTCCAAGGGACTCTCAAGAGTCTTCTCCAACACCACAGTTCAAAAGCATCAATTCTTTGGTGCTCAGCTTTCTTCATAGTCCAACTCACATCCATACATGACTACTGGAAAAACCATAGCCTTGACTAGATGGGCCTTAGTTGGCAAAGTAATGTCTCTGCTTTTGATTATGCTATCTAGGTTGGTCATAACTTTTCTTCCAAGGAGTAAGCATCTTTTGATTTTATGGCTGCAGTCACAGGCTGTAGCCTACTGGGTTCCTCTGTCCATGGGGATTCTCCAGGCAGGAATATTGGAGGGGTTGCTGTGTCCTTTTCCAAGAGATCTTTTAAACCCAAGGATCGAACTCAGGTATTCTGCACTGCAGGCAGATTCTTCACAATCTGGGCCACCAGGGAAACCCAAAAATACTGGACTAGGTTGCCAATCTGCAGTGATTTTGGAGCCCAGAAAAACAAAGTCTGACACTGTTTCCCCATCTATTTGCCATGAAGTAATGGTACTGGATGCCATGATCTTCGTTTTCTGAATGTTGAGTTTTAAGCCAACTTTTTCACTCTCCCCTTTCACTTTCAGCAAGAGGCTTTTTAGTTCCTCTTCACTTTCTGCCATAAGGATGATGTCATTTGCATATCTGAGGTTATTGACATTTCTCCCAGCAATCTTGATTCCAGCTTGTATTTCTTCCAGTCCAGCGTTTCTCATGATGTATTCTGCATAGAAGCAGGGTGACAATATACAGTGGAACATTAAGTGTACTGAACAACACCCTTCTCACAATTTCCCAATGACTTGTATGATCAAGCAAATGACATATTCATTGCCTGTTTGGTGGTCAGGAACACTGAATCTCATAGTTGATTAATTTGTATCATTAGATGTTCCAGTTTCCAGTCATTGTGGTATCTGGAACTAACAGCCTCAGAAGGTCAGGTAGATTATAAAACTATGGATTTTGGAGTGTTTTCTAGTTAAAAGTGCTGTGCTGTGCTTAGTCACATAGTAGCATCTAACTCTTTGCAGCCTCATGCACTGTAGACTACTGGGTTCCTCTGTCCTGGGGATTCTCCAGGCAGGAATATTGGAGGGGTTGCCATGTCCTCTTCCAAGAGATCTTTCCATCCCAAGGATCGAACTCAGGTATTCTGCACTGCAGGCAGGTTCTTCACAATCTGGGCCACCAGGGAAACCCAAGAATACTGGACTAGGTTGCCAATCTCTTCTCCAGGGAATCTTCCCAACCCAGGAATTGGTTTGGGGTCTGCTGCACTGCAGGCAGATTCTTTGCCAGTTCTATAATATGCCTTGACTTACTTAAACCATTGTTAATAAGATTTCTATTGTAACAGGAAGATGCTTTACTGTACTGTGTAGTAAAGAATCATTAGCACTGATTCCAACCATACCAATGTCTAGAAATCAGGATCCGTTTTAAGTCCAAAACACTTATTCTATTGTATTTACTATACAAGTAGAATCATTCAGATGCTAAACAAACTGTTCAAATATCTGAGCTAATAACAAAAACAAAGCCAACGAAACCAAAAACATTATTCTAAAACAGTGTGAAATTAGCAGTTAGTGGTCAATTTCCATTTTATAGAAAGGTTTAATGTGATGATTTTGGGTGGGGTATTTGTCTTATTCCTTTCTCTTGACCACATCAGCCACTCCTTGGTAAAGGAAGGCAAAACTGAAGATCAGCAAAAATATAGTGAGAATTGGATAAAACGGAAACAGTTGTGGAATGAGGATTTAACGATGCATTCTGCATTAACTGTTTACTGGCACTATTATAATTTTGGAGAAGGTTGATAGAATCTGTCAAGGGAGTGGGTGATTTCTTCGATTTTGTCTCGTCACAACAAAAATTTGAAGCAACGGACATTAAAGCCCTCAGCGTGTCACAGCTTTTGGACAGACCGTGTTACAGCTCCATTTACAGCTCAGTTTCATTTAGAAAATAAAGGAGAATACATTCTAGAGGTATGAGAACATGCTGACCCAAAAGACATGAAGAGAAGAGAGAGAGAGAGAGAGAGAAAGAGAGAGAGAGAGAGAGAGAGAGAGAGAGAGAGAGAGAGAGAGAGAGAGAACATGACAGAGACAGCCTTGGCTCTTTGGCTCCTTTTTAAATATGTTTTCTCCTCCCCCTGAGCCTACCTTATGTAAACTTGACTAGCCAGGAGTGCTGTTTTTTCTACCTGAAGTCCTTGCTCTGGTTCTTAGACCTTCCTTTGCTCTATTTTAGAGGGCTTTTCCCTTCTTTGAATTTTAGCCACTGCCATTCTGGACTCCTTTTCCCTATTCTAACTATCTAACAACTCCATTCGTAATGTTCTTATAATCACAATGAGTTTTATCTCTGTTAATTCTGTTTCAGTAATGATAGTAACTGTAAGTTATATAGTGTCTACCATGTGCCACATACTATACTAAATTCTTCATTAACATTGTTCTCTCATCTTGAAACCCTTTGAGGTATTTATTGTAATTTTCAATTTTCTAAGGAGAAACAAGAACAATTGATTGAATAGTTTGTCCAGAGTTTTTGCTAACAAGTGGTAGAGCACTTTAAAATCATTTCAGCTTGACCCCAGAGCCCGTGAAATCCCAACTACCATCTGTTCAACCAGATGTACTAGTTTGCTAGTTTAGGAACTAGTAAAATGAACAGGTGTGTCCTTTTTGAGCCCACCCTAGTGCATAGAAGTTTGATATTTGTGTGATTAAAAATGCTTTCTATTTTAAAATTCAATTATTTGTTCTTAAAATAGATAGCTTACTTACATTACTACTTTAAGACAGCCAGGAATACAAATGTTAGGACTAGAGGTTGTTGCTTATGGAATTATTCTTAATTAGTGAAAGCCTATTTTACTATACTGATTATATTTATTGATACAAGAAAAAATTCAAGACTAGAAGTTATCAGCTTTATATATGCTGATTATTCTGTGAATATGCATCCACACTATACATAGTAACACTAAGGAATCTTCACCATACTGTCCGTCACTATGTAGCTGTCAATCTGTCACTTAATTACAATTAATGCTGTGGCAAGGAAGAGCTCCAATGCACATTACCAATAGTTTGTATTCCCCAGTCAGAGCATTTGAGCCATCATAGAGGATGTGATGAATATACATTAAAAGTAGTGAATCCTTTTTAGCTAAGTAATTTTGACACAATGATAACATGTTTTTCCCTATTTCTCTAAAATTCTTATAGCATTTCTTTCCTCCTCGACAACCAGGTGAAGCAAAACAAAAAAGAACAACTTCCAAAATGACTAAGAAACTGCTGACTTAATTTCAATGTGCTATATGAATGCTGTCCTCAGAGTAGCCTGGGAAAACTTCCTTGCTGTCTTTGCCTTGATAAGATTAGAGCAGGGATTTTACTTTTGTCTATAATAGGCTGAATTTCTGTAAGGAAGAGAATTTTGGTAGAATTTTAAAACAATAATGATTTTAAAAACTGTCTTTTGAAAAACTTTTGCCTCTATAAGTTTTTTTCTCTCTTTCTTAGTAATTGTATTCACCTTAGCATGTGGAGATTTAGTGCATAATTATGCATCATCCTGAAAATATGGCATGTCTGCAAACTGATACAGACATAGGCAAATGGGATTGTGAGACTCCATATCTGAGATGTCCCTGAACTACCACAGTCGGTCTCAGAAACTTTCCCTTTTTCAGTGTTGTAAAAATCCTCCAAAAGATTCTTTTGGTCCTTTGTAAATGGACTGATTCAAGTTCCGTAGCATCTCTTCAGTCTCAGTGCTTCAGAATTGAGTTGGTGCTCCATTCTCAAGAAATCTTTTCTGTTACCTCCAACATCTCTGTTGGACAAGAGGCCCAGAGATCATGGGCAGGTCTATTCAAACTACACAGACTTCCTCTCCATTTAAAAAGAACTTCATCTCCATTTAAAAAGAATTTTTTTTTTTCTAATTTGGATTTGCAAAGAGTTGTTTCTCATAAGGAAGGTTTCTCACAAGGAAGGGAGGGTGATTTTATCTAATCCACTTAGAATAGGTAGCTCTGAGAACTGCCTATTCCATGGATATGTAAAACCATCCTCTATATTTGCATGCTTTCCTGCTTATGCTCAGGGCAATCAGCAGCAGAATATCAGTGAGCAGAAGGTCATTACATAGAAACGCCTGTGAGCAAAATTGTGAGTTTAAGATTACTGGCAGCTGGCAGCCAATGTATCTTGCACCGTCAGAAGCCATTGTTAGGAGGTGTACCCCATGCCATTGAGCTCTCATCATCCTAGTTACCTCCTGAGGTGCATGGCAGGGTTCCCCTAAGTATGTTCCAACTCCTTCCTTGCATACAGGGTGGAAGAGATCCCAACAGCCATGTTCTTTCTAGAAGAGTTTCTGCTTGCCAAAGCACTTGGCTCCTGTTCTCATGTTCTCTTCTCTTCTCTCAGTAATACACTTTCAGTAAAAGACTAAGCATGGAAAAAAAGTATTATAAATGTATGGCCAATATTTAAAGCACTTTAAAATATCCACTTCTAAGAAAAGAAAATTACATGTTTGGTCTGATTAAATCTTTCTAAATTACTGTAACTATGTACTCATAAGCATTAACCTCTTTTTTTCCATGTTAAGAATACTTTATAATTAAACCACTGCATTCTTCCAAGGTTTCCTGTTAAGGAATATAACTTATTCTCCAGTCCTAGTCACAATATGTTTCAATATCCTTCTTGAGAATAATTCTATTTTGCTTCCATGTTGGCAAATGTTTTAGAAAAGACACATATATGACAAAGTAGATTGTTGTTATTCCTATTAAGAGTGAAACTATAATGAAAGAAAATGTCTTTCTGTACAGTGACTAAGCTTATGGGAAAGCTTTACTGTTATTCATTCACTCAGTCGTGTCTGACTCTTTGTGACCCCATGAACTGCAGCACACCAGGCTTCCTTGTCTTTCACTACATCCAGAGTTTGCCCAAACTCATGTCCATTGAGTCAACAATACCATCCAACTAGCTCATCCTCTGTTGTCCCCTTCTCCTCCTGCCCTCCATCTTTCCCAGCATCAGGGTTTTTTCCAGTGAGTCGGCTCTTCACATCAGGTGACCAAAATATTGGAGCTTCAGCTCCACCATCAGTCCTTCCAAAGAAAATTCAGGGTTGATTTCCTTTAGGATTGATTGGTGTGATCTTGCTGTCCAAGGGGCTCTCAAGAGTCTTCTCCAGCAGCACAGTTCAAAAGCACCAATTTTTTGGTGTTCAGTCTTCTTTATGGTCCAGCTGTCACATCCGTGCATGACTATTGAAAAAAGCATAGCTTTGACAATACAGAACTTTGTCAGCAAAATGATGTCACTGCTTTTTAATATGTTGTCTAGGTTTACCATAGGAAAAACTTAAAATGCTATTATCATTTATCTACCTAAAAATGATATAGAGGCTCTACTAAAACATACTTCTGGGATATTTTTGCTTATATCACTTTAAACCATGATCCAGAAAAAATTGTTCTTTTCATTAATAATAAGTTGTTATTTGTCTGAATGTAAAGAACAGTATTATGGGATACAGATCCTATAGAGTGACCAATGTGTGTAATTCAAAGCATGCCAGATTTCCTTTACTTGTGGTTTATCTATGCCTTAGACTAGAAGGATTCGTGTTGCATTACATAGAGTGAATTATGAATTATGGTGATCCTATTGGCCAGGCTATAACCCAGAAGAGCATAATTATTCATCACACAGGGGCACCCACTTACTAAATTTCTGCCTTAATCATCTATTTTCACTACTGACTTTTAAAAGTAAAAATAAAATAAAAACTTGCAACTTCAGGACTTAATATTTTGTCTTGTAACTATTTAGAACTCTTCAAGCTGTTGAATCACCATCCTCAAAGACCTCACAGATTTATTTAAGTAGGAGTGGGAGCAAAGAAGCCAGTTAAGTCATGGCTATTTTGACATTTTTTAACCAGGTATTATATGTTTGGAAAACTACCTGTTTTGAGGTGGAGCTCTATGTCAAGACTGTATTTCTTCCCACCTATTTTTTCTATAATGTTCATTATGAATGAAAAAGTTATCTTAAAGTTTTGAAAGTGCTTTTAAAAAAACCTAATTTTCACAAAAAAAGGTACTATGGCATAAGGCTGGGGAGCCTTACTATGCCTTGAAATAAATAATTTCCTTCAAGGCATTTAGCAAATGGTCCTTTGTTCAATTCAACAGTGTTTTGAAAATCCTAAATCTGACTGGGAGCTGAAGGAGATGGGTGTGGAGAGATCCATAGTCATCACTTTAAAATCCTTTAAGATTTCATCCTTTTGAAAATGAATGTTTTGTTGGCAGTTTTCCTTTCACTTCAGTGAAATGCTGTAGAAAGAGGAAGGAAGGAGGGAAGGAAAGCCAGCTTTCTATAGAAGTTAATCTACATAGACTTCTGTTGTAGTTCAGTTGCTCAGTAGTGTATGACTCTTTGCGGCCATGGACTTTAACACACCAGGCTTCCTTGTCCATCACCATCTCCTGGAGCTTTCTCAAACTTACGTCCATTGAGTCAGTGATGCCATTCAGCCATCTTGTCCTCTGTCATCCACTTTTCCTTTTGCATTCGATCTTTCCCAGAATCAGGGTCTTTTGTAATGAGTTGGCTCTTCGCATCTCGTGGCCAAAGTATTCGAGCTTCAGCTTCAGTTTCCATCCTTCCAATGAATATTCAGGATTGATATCCTTTAGAATTGACAGTTTTGATCTCTTTGCAGTTCAAAGGACTCTCAAGAATCTTCTCCAGAAGCACAATTCAAAAGCATCAATTCTTCAGTGCTCAGCCTTCTTTATGATTCAACTCTCACATCCACACTTGACTACTGGAAAAACCATAGCTTTGAATGGACGTTTGTTAGCAAAGTAATGTCTCTGCTTTTTAATACACTGTCTAGGTTTGTCACAGCTTTTCTTCCAAGTAGCAAGCATCTTTTAATTTCATAGCTGCAGTCGCCATCTGCAGTGATTTTGGAGCCCAAGAAAATAAATTCTGTCACAGTTTCCATTGTTTCCCCATCTATTTGCCATGAAGAGAAGGGATGAGATGCCATGATATTGTTTTTTTGAATGTTGAGTTTTAAGCCAGTTTTTTCACTCTCCTATTTTACCTTTATCAAGAGGGTCTTTATTTCATCTTCACTTTCTACCATAAGTGTGGTGTCATCTGCATATTCCAGCTTGTACTTCATCCACCATTGCATTTAACATGACATATTTAGCTTATAAACTAAATAATCAGGGTGACAATATACAGCCTGATGTACTCCTTTTCCAATTTGGAATCAGTCTGTTGTTCCATATCTGGTTCTAACTGTTACTTCTTGACCTGCATACGGATTTCTGAGGAGGGTGGTCTGGTATTCCCATCTCTTTAAGAATTTTCCGCAGTTTGTTGTGATCCACACAGTCAAAGGCTTTAGAGTAGCCAAAGAAGCAGAAGTAGATGTTTTTCTGGAATCCCTTGTATTTTCTATGATCCAATGGATGTTGGTAATTTGATCCTTGGTTCCTATGCCTTTTCTAAATCCACCTTGAACATCTGGAAATTCTTATTTCACATACTATTGAAGCCTAGCTTGGAGGACTTTGAACCTAACTTGCCTAACTTGGAGCCTAGCTTGTAGAATTTTATCTTCCTACGTAGACTAGGAAAATAAAATAAAAGGATAGTTGATTCATTAACACTGTGCATTTATGATTGATAACAATATCACTGATGAATCTATTGCATAGCTGAAGCTGATTAATTATTAATTCTACTGAAATGGGAAGATACTATGGGTTCACTTTGCACAGATAGAAGTGATCAAAGTCCTTTGGTTTTCTTGAAGTAATAAAAGTAACAATTAGGACTAGCATAAAAATCTGCATATATAAAAAGTCATTTTACTTTAAAGCTTTAACTGCATCACTTTCTCTTCAATAACAATTATTAGTCCTTTTGTTCATCTTTTTCTTTGTTAATTGCTTACTCTGGGACATTGACTTAACTTGCATTAACTCTCAATTTTTGTTTAGAGCACTTCTCTTCCCTCTTACTTCCTATGGTTACTCCTGAGAAACTTATTATCATCTTAATCACCACTGTCTACCAGAGGAGAATTAAATGTGACTTTGACTTTTAGAAAGGTGACTCTAAGTTTGTGCTATGACATAAAAGAAACCACAGAAAGAAATTTAATGCAATTATCTCATAGGCATACTTGTGTGTGTAACATCTGACAGAGCTAAAATCAGCAAAGCATGACAGACCAATCCTCATTATCAAGAACTGCATGGGACATCACAGTATTATTATAGTAGAATTTTGTTATTTTCAGAATCTTTCTCAAACTGTCCAGTTTTCAGAACTAAAATGTGGCACCCAGTATCTCTGGAAGTATAATAAGGCAGTAGAAAAAGCCTGCCTTCTTAGAAGTGATAAGAGGATAGCAAGGATGCTAGATTCAAGACCAATATATCAAAATCAATTTTCTCTCTGTGTTCTGCCAATAGCTCATTGGAGAATGTAATTAAAAAGAAATTCCATTCAAAATGGCAGCAAAACCTATGACGTGTCTAGAAACAAACCTAACTAAAGATGCAAGAACTTTAAGGAGAATTGTTCAATTAAAAAGCAAACTATAAATTAATACACTCATTATTCTATAGGGCTGACCAAAATGTTTGTTTGGGTTCTCTGTGGGATTTTACAGAAAAACCTAAATGAACTTTTTGGTCAACCCAATATATGTATATTCAAAATCATACACAAAATAATATATTTCAATATATTTACATAAAAATATAAAAATGGGCTTGAAGATATACACCAAACTCATAGTGTCTTGGAAGCTGGGGTTGAGTATTGGACTGACAGACAAAGATGACTTTGGTTTTATTGTTGAACTAAAAATAAGATTTTTGGTTTTATTTGTGATCTTCAAATTTTTAACAGAGTATTTCCTCATATATTACTTGTGTGCTTTAAAAAGTTTATACACGGAGACAATATTAGAATACTAGAAGCAAATAGATCAAAACACCAATTTTGTATGCTGAGAGTATGGGTGATTCTTATTTTCTTTTTACTCAAAAAAATCCCCCCCTCCCCAAATCTTATTTCCCATTGTGTCAGGGAAAATTTTTGACTTGCTATAAATTTAGTCAGAGAATATTAGGAGCTAAAAGTAAAATTCCAAGCAGAGGAGAAAGGAGTCAAGTTCACTATGAAGTGTGGAAAAGACCAAAACAAAACAGAATACAGACATATTAGGATTCAGATTCAATGCCATCATTCTGGAAATTCAGGCAGAATATTAGTTTGGTTCCCTAACTGTCAGCCACAGATGGTAATAAAGAGCATACATGTTTTTGAAACGAGCAGGGATAATGCATTTAAAGAGGCTTGTGTACTGGGGACACCTCACACTGTCCCTTCATGGTCCACCACTCTTTTCCTTCCCCTGAAGGGAGAGCAGCTGAATCTCACAGCTGGGACCAAAGAGGGGACCCTGTATTCTGTCTAACCCCGATGGTCACTCTTGTGCCTTAGAAAGGGAAAGAAAGTGAGAGTAGCTCAGTTGTGTTCTACTCTTTGTGACATCATGGACTACATAGTCCGTGGAGTTCTCCAGGCCAGAATACTGGAGTGGGTAGCCTTTCCCTTCTCCAGGGGATCTTCACAACCCAGAAATTGAACCAGGGTCTCATGCATTGCAGGTGGATTCTTTACCAACTGAGCTATCAGGGAAGCACATCTTATGTCTTAGAGTGGCTGGGCAACTTGACAGAAGTCAATTCAACCTAGTTTGGATGCAAGTCGATAAGGCTCAGTTCCCTTTAGGGTCACCGTGTGGTTATCTTAACCAGATGGCCCCTCATCTCCCACAGGGGGCAGACGTCACCTTTGCATTTTAGACTATGGCTCAAGGAAGCAGATTGGGGTGAATGTGTCTCACACCATTGGAACCTTAGCTTCTGCTTTTTGCCTCAGGCTTTAGGTCCAAATCTTGGAAACTCCTTTAGGCACTTTCCAGTTTATGATGTTTCTTGCTCTCTTGCAGACTAAAAAGCCTGTGCTTTGAGGATCTGAAGTGAATAGGCAACAATGGATTACACGGTGGGTATGCAGCAGTCTGGAATCGAACTCAGCTCTTGTGTTAGTCCCCAGCAGAATGTACAACCATCAGAAGAACTAGAGGGCACCTGCTTTAGTAATCCATTTAAAAGAATGAAACATAAGAAGATTGTGTTTTCTAAAACAAAAGATGCATGTTAAGTATCTGTATTCAATTATGAGAGCAACTGTATTTTTTCAAATCCTTAGGAGTTTGGGGGACAGAGATAGAGAAAATAGTAGGGAATAGTAGAGAAAAAACAAACTTAACATTTGTTTGATCATTGATGAGAGCTCTGCCCTTTATGTTTGACACATCATTGTCACTCAATAATTGTTTTCTGAATGAATAAATACACTAAACATGCCACAAACAAACAAAAATAAAGAGGCTTATATAGGACCTATTATATATGCAATTTTCAAAAAATAAAAATCTAAAGGTTAGAATATAAAAACGGAGGTGAAAAATTTAGCAGTCTTAAGTAATCAGTCAAAAGAAAGCTAAATATCTAGAACAAATATATCCTATAATCAGATTCAGGAACATACAGATAGAAATTAAATAAAAATGAGTCATATCAACATACATTAAAGACATTAATTAGGATTACTCCAGGCAGAGAAGCAGTGCAAGTGGAGCCAATCAGAGGCTCCTGGCCAACAATTAATACAAGGCCTTGGACTCTTCCTCTGTCCATTAGGAAGAGCTGATTATTTGGCTTTGGTGTAGTAATGGTGGTAGTGGCATTTTGTATATGTGATGGGTCATAGAATACCTTAGAAGAAATGGAGTAGCCCTCATAGTCAACAAAAGTGTCAGAAATGCAATACTTGAGTACAATTTGAAAAATGACAGAATGATCTCGGTTTATTTCCAAGGCTAAACATCATGGTAATCAAAGTCTATGCCCTAACCACTGATGCTGAAGAAGCTGATGTTGAACAATTCTATGAAGAACTACAACATCTTCTAGAATGAACACCAAAAAAAGATATTCTTTTCATCATAGGGGATTGGAATGAAAAATTAAGAAGCAAAAACATACCTAGAATAACAGGCAAGTTTGACTTTGGTTTACAAAATCAAGCAGGGCAAAGGCTAAGAGAGTTGTTTCAGGAGAAAACGCTGTTCACAGCAAATATCTTTTACCAACAACCCAAGAGACAACTGTACACATGGATGTCATCAGATGGTCAGACCAAAATCTGATTGTATTTTTTTTTTGCAGCTGAAGATGGAGAATCTCTATATAGTCAGCGAAACAAGACCTGGAGTTGACTTGCTCAGATCATCAGCTCCTTCAGGATTAGATTGAAAAAGTAGGGAGGACCACTATGTCATTCATGTATGACCTAAATAAAATCCCTTATGCTTATACAGTAGAGGTGACAAATAGATTCCAAGGATTAGATTTGGTAGACAGAGTGCTTGAAGAACTATCTCTTCGAGAAAATTGGAGATATCAAGGGAACATTTCATGCAAAGATGGGCACAATAAAGGGCAGAAATGATAAGGATACTTAACAGAAGCAGAAGAGATTAAGAAGCAGTGGCAAGAATATGCAAAAGACAATACAAAAAGGATCTTAATGACCTGAGTAACCACAATGACGTGGTCACTCACCTAGAGTCAGACATCCTGGAGTATGAAGTCAGGAGGGCTTTCAGTTCACTTCAGTTGCTCAGTCATGTCTGATTCTTTGCAACCCCATGAATGTAACAGAAATCCTTTCTGAGAGCATATTAAATAAAAATTTTTGACATGTCCCAATGTATTATGTTATTATTTTTTTTTTTAAAGCAGAGAATGAGTCAGTGCTAGCTTCACTCCAAAGTTAATCTCTTTAACTTCAATGTAAATTGCAGGTGCTTATATCCTTTAGTTTGATGTCTTTTCAATAAACTATTGCTTGAAAATAATTACATTTAATGTTCCCAAACTTGTGCATTAAATCTTAAGTCTCTATAAATTCCAGAAGGAAAGGACAAAAGAAGAGAATAATAGAGAATATCCCTTATTTTCTAGCAGTCAGGTCACAGATGGTGGGACAGATAGCATCAGTTTAGCTCAGTTCAGTTCAGTTCAGTTCAGTCACTCAGTTGTGTCCAACTCTTTGTGACCCCAGGAATCGCAGCACACCAGGCCTCCCTGTCCATCACCATCTCCCGGAGTTTACTCAGATTCACGTCCATCGAGTCCGTGATCCCATTCAGCTGTCTCATCCTCGGTTGTCCCCTTTCCCTCCTGTCCCCAATCCCTCTCAGCATCAGGCTCTTTCCAATGAGTCAACTCTTCTCATGAAGTGGCCAAAGTACTGGAGTTTCAGCTTTAGCATCAGTCCTTCCAAAGAAATCCCAGGGCTGATCTCTTTTAGAATGGACTGGTTGGATCTCCTTGCAGTCCAAGGGACTCTCAAGAGCCTTCTCCAACACCACAGTTCAAAAGCATCATTTCTTTGGCATATAGTAGCTCTATTTTTATTTTTTCAGAAACTTTCATACTATATTCCACAGTGCCTGCATCAATTTACATTCCTACCAACAGTGTACAATGGCTACCTTTTCCCTATATCCTTGCCAACACTTTTTGTATGTAATTTTTTGTTGATACCAATTTTTGTTGATAATCATCCTGACAAGTGTGAGGTGGATATATCACTGTTATTTTAATTTGCATTTCTTCTTTGGAAAAAAGTCTATTCAGGTCTTCTGCCCAGTTTTTATTGGATCATTTGATTGTTTGATATTGAGTTATACAAGCTGTTTATATATTTTGGATATTAACCTCTTGTTACTTATATCATTTGCAATATTTTCTCTCATTCTCTAGGTTTCTTTTTGCATATGTAATTTCTTTTGAATGAAGGAAACACAATTTTAAAACATTCTCTGATAAAGGTATAAATAAATGCTTGAAATTTGGAGAGGTAGAGGAATAACATCCTATATAAGATATTATTGTTAATAAGCCTTATTTTTGTGTATTTTCCTTACATTTTTATAGTTCCTTGGGTCATTTACTCTCTACAGTCTCTGCAATGAGGGCCTTAGATTAGATGTGCCCTGTTTTGTCTTTTGATTCTTTGTTTCCAAGTCATGGAGGCATAACGATTTTAGTTGAGAATCCAAATCAAACTGATATTTCATTTAAACTTTAAAGATATCTATTTATATAGAAGGTAAATGTATTTTTAGAATAATAGAGGGTGGTAAAGCTGAAAATATAAAATATGTCAAGAAAAAATAAGTTGTATTTTATAGCTAATGTGCACTTGCTCCTAACCCTGCTTGTGTGCATCTATTCCCAATAACTTCATGCCACGTAAGTTGAATGATATCAGTAATGGTAGAAGAATTTACAGTATGGAAAAAGCAAAAACAAATAATTCTGTCCACCCATTATCTGGACATTAGCCCCAAAATGTGCCAAAAATAAACAAAGAAAAAAATCTAACAACTGTCTAGAGGAAAATTAGATAATTAATAGACAGATGTACACAGAGTCTCCAAAAATGTTTTCATATTCTTGGCAAAAATTAGAAACCAAATATAATCACAACAATTATGTTGACCGTTCAGATAAAATCTTCACCTCACTTCTTCCTTCCAGTAGATTTAAAAGAAAATTCAGATTTCACTGTATGAACTTCCACATGCTTTCACCTGCAATAGTTTTTGTTCTCTTCAAATAAGCAGTTCTATGGTAGATCTTTTATCTTCTTCCCATCAGAATGTTAAATCACTGTGCTTCAGTCTAGCCTCTTACAGATACCCTCTTGCCAGTGTGTACTGCTCAGAATCACAAGTTTCAGGAAACATCTTCTGATCCTGTTCAAAATTTCCTTCCCTGGGTAGCTCAGCTGGTAAAGAATCTGCCTGCAGTGTGGGAGACTTGGGTTCAATCCCTGGGTTGAGAAGAATGCCTGGAGAAGGGAAAGGCTACTTATGCCAGTATTCTGGCCTGGAAAACTCCATGAACTGTATAGTCCATGCAGTTGAAAAAAGTTGGACATGACTGACTGACTTTCACTTCACTTCACGTAAAAATTTGCAGCTCTCTCCCACTAAAAAGCCATGTTCCTATTTTGTAGAAAATAGTTTAATGATCTTCCCATACAGTGTAGATATTTTACTTCCGTGAATTTTTTGAATATCAAAGAATAGATCACTGACAGTGGGACCTCAGGGATCACATTGCTTTTATTAACTTCAGGGAAGAGCAAAGCATGTTGGGGCAAAACAGCGGAAAGAAAGTTCTTTGCAAACACTGTGTTCTATTGTAAATAAGTTGCTTACTTTCAGTGACACAAAAGCCCTTGGACATAGGCAGACTTTTACTACCTCTTTAACACTTTCTCATATTCTTGAAAACAAAAATATCCATGATCACAATCATGTCTATATCAATGCAAATCAGACAGACAAGGACAGCTGTTTAAATTGGGATCTCTCAAAAGTATTGCATGGGTTAATTTACATATATCCATAAATGTGTCCATAATTATTAGGGATGAAAAATGTAAAAGCACAAGCATAGTGAGAGATTCACTCTTTCATATCACTTATAACTCATTTTAGCTACATTATAATATTCAAAACATGTGCTGAAAATTCCTCATGCAATATTTCAGTCTTCAGTATAGTTTTAAAAAATTGTCACTTAATAAGCAAATCGAGAAAATTCTAGAAATATTAGTTTAAGATCAAACAATTTTATATGGAGACTATTAAATCAAATCCTGCCTGCTTTCCAACTCTGATATCCATTCACACACTGACCACATGCATGAAATACTTTTATTAAAAAATTTATTTGCTATATGACTAATATGTACATTACATTCAGGGCACAAAATTAGGTAAGGGAAAAATGAAGATCAATAAATTGAAGAACTCACTCTCAAGAAACTGAGTCCAATAGGGAGGCCAAGAGGAATGCACAAATGTAGAGTTATATTTGTGATAATTGCCTAGATATTCAGGGTTAGCAAAATAAGCCAAGAGATTCTAATGTGCTTACGATGACCGTACCTAATGGAGTCATCCCAATATTAAGCAAACATATTGAAATATGCTTTAAATTACAGTATAAATACATTCAATTCAAGGTCAGTCAGCCTTGTATTAATGGCCATTTTTAAGGCAGATATATTGATTTCTGTCAGTAGTATAAAGGATGTTTTTTGAACGATCAAATGATGAGCACAAATTTTGATCACAATTAAACACATCTGCTCTTGGGGCACTGGAAATAAATATTTTAGATCAACAAATGTCACGGTTAATTGATTTACAAGAAACAATGAAAATATAAAAGAACTATTTTTCATAGGGGTGGAGCCATTTCTTTCCAAGGCAATATCTGAAAGAGTTATCTATTCTGAAATTTCCCAAATAATATTTTCAGAAGTTAAAATATATTCAGTTCAGTTCAGTTCAATTCAGTCACTCAGTTGTGTCCAACTCTTCAGGACTCCATGAACTGCAGCACTCTAGGCCTCCCTGTCC
>SJYC01001515.1:0-18507 GCA_006408675.1 Madoqua kirkii | reverse complement strand
AGCTGTCCTCCTGGAGCCCACTCTGGCCCACCATCAGCCCGTGATGTCTGAGAATATTAGATATCACTTGCAGATGGCCCTCTGTAGAGACATGGCTAAACTCCCCAGGCTTTGCTCTCTCCCATGGCAAGAAAAGAGGGATTGTGGGTTGAGTAATACTATTTCACAAAATTTATGCTCATTGACATTTATTGAAATGGACTCCTTAGTCTTGCAAGCTAAAGCAGTCTTAGAACCACACTGGCTTAATAGATGCTTTTCTAATGATAATATAAAGAAGCGAAAGCTGTTTATACATGGAATTGTGCCAGGTGCTTCAGGAAGATTCACAACAAACAGTAGCTTCTAGAAGCTTATGATGCAAGACAGAGGAAGGGATGGTTATTAGATACATTGTTATTTGGTCGGGAGCAGCCTCCTCCCCCCAGTAGGGTGGCTTAACAGAGAGAGAATTCTACGGCCTCTCACATGAGAGTCAGAACTAAGATGCTCAAGGGTTCTGGCATCACCAGTTCCCAGTTAGTAAAGAGGAAGGAAAAATGCAAGATAAGCCATGTACACCTTTATTGCTTCTATGCCAGGGGCTCAAACCCATCGCATGATGACATCTGCAGGAAGCCTGGGGAGTGTGGCCTTTAGGGGCAAGGCTGATGCCTGGCTGAAATCCGAGAAGGGGAGAAGCAGCTCCGGTTTCTGAAATAGGGAAGCAAACAGTTGACTGGAGGCTGCGTTAGCTCTGGAGCTGCCGTAATAAATTAGCACAAGCTGGGCCACTTGAGGCAGCAGAAGTGTGTTCTCCCACAGCTCTGGGGGCCAAGGCCCAAAGCAAGGTGCCGGCGGATTTGGTTCCTTCTGGGGATTGAGAGGAGGACTCTGCTCCGATCTCTCTCCTTCCTCCTGGAGCACTCCCTGCTGACCCTTGTCTTGTAGACCCGGACACCAGCATCCACCTGCATGTTCTCTCTGTGTCTCAGTATCCAGGTCCCCTTCTCCTTCCTCTACAAAGAGACCAGCTGTTGACTTTAAAAATAGTCACAATGTATAAGTTGGGAGTTATGTTTTATTTTCTGGGTATTTTTAGGATTTTGAGCCCAGGAGGCAGCATCTCAAGTTAACACTGAGAGAACTGTCCTGAGGAGGTGAGGAGAGGAGCCAGGTTATACAGAGGTTTTGCAACAAAGGGCAGATAGTCTGAATATCAAAAGATGATTATTAATTAAACCAGGTATCTCAAGTTAGGGAATTTAGCGCTTTTCTCTTTATGGAAAGATATGAGAGTCTGGGCTCAATGAAATCATTCCTTTGCTATGCTATCTGGGGCCAGGATCCTGTGTTTTCACATCCTGAGTTTTCTCAGGGTTCAGGGTGGGGAGTGGCTGCAGTCTGATGGCTGTTAGATGGCAGGTATTCTTTCCTTCCTGAGTTCCCTCAGGGTTCACCAGCTCACCATCCGTGGTGGCTGCGGTCAGTGGTGAGTGTGACATCCTTAGTTTACTGATGTGGCAAGAAATATTCCATTTCTCAAACATGCTCATGTCTGACTTTTTGCGACTCCATGAGCTGTAGCCTGCTGGGATCCTCTGTCATGGGCTTTCCCAGGCACGAATACTGGAGTAGGGTGCCATTTCATCCTCCAGGGGATCTTCCCGACCCAGGGATGGAACTCTTGTCTCCTGCATTGGTGAGTCGGTTCTTTACCACTGAGCCCCTGGGAAGCCATGCTCACATATACGGCCCCCTCTGTTTTGGATTTCCTTCCCATTCAGGTCACCACAATGCGTTAAGTAGAGTCCCTTGTGCTATATAGTATGTTCTCTGTTTTATAGTATCGCTTAGTTGTAGTTTTATAGTATAGTATAGCTCTCTGTTTATAGCAAAATTTTCTTTTTACATGGTATCAGTAGTGTATATGTACCAATCCAGTCTTCTAGGTCCCATCCCATTTCCCCCTTGGTATCCATATATTTGCTTTCTACATCTGTGTCTCTATTTCTGCTTTGCACACAGGATCATCTATAACATTTTTCTAGATTTCACATACATGCATTAAAAAAAAACAGTTACCAGGGGTTAGGATTTGCAAATATCTTTTGGGGGAAAGTCCAATTTAACTCACCTCAGAGCCTGTGAGAAGTATCCTGCAGATTATGTCAGCAGTAAATACAGTTCTTTTTAAAGAATAGGGTTACATCAGAGAAAGGAGCAACACAAAGAAGGAGACTGGCATGGAATTCCTATTGCTATGCACAGCAAAATAGAACCACGGAAACCCTGTGTGCAGGGAACCCAGCAGCAGTTTCCAAAGGCAAGCTGAAATTGAAGAAGAATGGTAAAATAGAAAGGTTTTTTGTCGTTTGTTTCATTTCAGCATTTTAGACTTCGCCACTCTTTGTTTGCTGTTTTTGTGTATATTTCACAGCCTTATGAGACAAAATTGATACACAATAAGGAATGCATATTTCAATGTGCAATGTGGTAAGTTTTGACATGTCTGCACACAGGCATTGAGGTCCAGTTGTCACAGTCAAGGTGGTGAGCAGATCCGTCGTGTCAAAAGTCCCCTTATTGAATTCTGTTATTCCTCTCTCTTGCCATCCCCTCTTTACCCAGGCAACCCCTCATCTCCTTTCTGTTGCCATAAATTACTTTGCATTTTCTAGAGTTTTGTATATTTGAAATCACACACTGTGTATTCACTTTTGTCTGACTTCTTTTACTCAGCACAATTATTTTAAAGTTTACCCATATGGTTGCATTTATTAACATTCATTCTTTTAAACTCTGGAAAGGTATTTCATTGTATAAATAAACCACAACTTCTTTTTCCATTCATAGGTTAATGAATATCTGGGTTGTTTCTAGTATTTCTGTATTAGAAATAAAACTGCTAGGAACATTCATAAGAAAGCCTTTGTATGCCTTTGTATGGTCACGTGGTTTTATTTCTCTTGAGTGAATGCATAGGAGTGGAATTGCTGATTCATGTCATTAAATGCATGTTTAGCTTTTTATGAAGTTGCCAAAGTTTTCCAAAATGGTTGCATCAGTTTATCTTCCCACCAGCAGTTTAAGAGAAGTTCTAATTCCTCCATATTCTTGCCAACACTTGGAATTTTAATTATAGCCATTCTAACAAGGGTGTAATGGTATCTCATTATAGTTTTAATTTGAAGTTCCTTAATGACTAATAATGTTCAGAATCTTAGTCTGTGCTTATTTGCTAATTGTATGTGTTTGTTAGCAAAGTGTCTGTTCAAATCTTTTGAAATCTTTCCTTGGATTGTTTTATTTCTTCTTATTGAATTTTAAAGTTTACTGTATATTCTGAATATAAGTTCTTTATCAGGTATATAATTCAGATATTTTCCCCAATCTGTTGCATATCTTTTTGTTTTTCTAACAGTGCCATTAAAAGAGAAGTTTTACATTTTGCTGAAGTCCAGAGTATGTTTATATTTTAATTTATAGGTTGTGCTCTTGGTATCCCATCTGAAAAATCACTGCCTAACCCAAAGCCACAAAGGTTTCCTCATGCTTTTTTCCAAGAAAGTTTCACATTTGGGCCTTTGATCCATTTTGAGTTAATTTTTGTATATGATGCAAAGCATGAATTGAAACTTTTAAAAAATTGATTGATATCTAGTGTACCTGTATCATTTGTAGAAAAAATCCTATATTTTAATACCATGAATTGCCTTAACACTTAAAAAAATTAGTTCTTACAACTGTGGGTCAATTTTTGAACTCTATTTTGTTTCACTGACATATTTTTCTATCTTCATGATACATTGTTTTGTTTACAGTCGCTTTAAAGCAAGTCTTCAAGTCAGGTAGAAGCTTCTTTTTTTTTTTTCCTAAATTGTTTTGGTTATTGTGTATGTTTTGCATTTCCATGTTGGTCTTAAAATCAGATTGTCAATTTAAATTTAAAAAAAAACTACTAGTATCTGCATTGAAATTATATTAAATCTGTAGATTAATTTTGAGAGGAATGTCATTTTAATAACAATGAATCTTGTGACTGATTAGCTCAGCATATATCTCTATTAATCTAGGTCTTCTTTAATTTCCTTCAGCTATGTTTTGTAGTCTTCAAAATACAGATCTTAGACACTTTTTGATAGATTTAGCTCTAAGTATTTAAATTTGCAATGCTATTGTAAATGGAATTTTTAAAATTAAAACTTCAGACTATTCTTTGATTTTGCGTAGAGTATTTTATCTGGCAACTTTGCTGCCCTTATTAGTTGTAGCTTTCTTATATATTTCATCAGATATTCTATAGTGGCAATCATGTCACCTGAAAGTAACAGTTTTACTTGTATCTTTCCAGTCTGGATGTTTTTGTTTCCCCTTTTCTTACTGCACTGGCTAGAACCTCCAGAACAATGTTCAGTAGAAATCGTGTAGACAGGCTTTCTTTTCCTGTTTCATATTTTGGGCAGGGGGAAGCATTCAGTCTTTTAATGTTAGATATGCTGGAAGCTCTAGGTTTTGCATAGATGCATTTTATCAGATTGAGAAATGTCTCATCTTAATTTGCTGAGCGTTGTTTCTTGTTTTTCCTCAATCAAGAATGATGTTAGACTTTGTCAAAGTTTTTCTTCTCTACTTTTTGAGAGAATCATCTACTTTTCTAACTTTAGTTTGTTAATATTGTGAATCCCATTGTTTTGATTTTTTCTTACTATTAAATCAACCTTGTTTTCCTAGAGTAAAAATACATGGTCCGGATGTATCTTTTTTCATATGTTGTTGGATTCAACTTGATTAATTTAATTTTGCTTAGCATTTTTGCATATACATTCATGAAAGATGTTGTCTGTAGTTTTGTTTATATATTTTTTGTACCATCTCTTTACAATTTTGGTGTCAGGTTAATACTGAGCTCATAGAATTTAAAATGTTAATGATTTCTTCCTCTTCAACTTTCTGAGTTTATTTATAATTGATGTTGTTTCTTCATGAATTCATCTGGGCTTGCTTGTTTCTTTGTGGGAGGATTTTTATCTACAAATTCAATTCCCTTGGAGTCTCACATTGAGCTTTGTTAGGTAAAATCAGCGTAATGTTTAGTGTTGAGACCAGCTGCTGAGGTGAGATGCTCGAGTCAAGAGTCACAGGTTTTCCGGTCTGACTTGTAGGAACAGGCAGTGTTCCTGGCCCTGCTTGTGGGCTGAAAAGTGTTCCCTCTAACCCTCTGGAGGGTTATTTCCCTAGATTTTGGTAATTTCATTGCACATACAAACTGACTGCCTGCTGAATATTCAAGGGGGCCCAACAGATTTCTAAAGTCCCCTCTCTTCTGAAGTCCTCTCTCCGTGCAGGTCTCCCCTGCCTGATAGTCTATCCTGAGAACTCTGCCTGCTGCCATCTCCCTTGTTCCCCAGTTGCTCAATTCTCAGTCTGCTGGGCTCTGCCTGGTCCCCTCTCCTAGCGCACACTGGGGAGCTCTCTCCAGGCAGCAAGCTGACACAAGGGTAGGGCACACCTCATCTGTTTTCCATCACTCAAAGTTCACTCTTTCCCTGCCTGATGTCTAGTGTCTTGGAAACCACTGTTTCATATACTCTGTCTCTCTTGTTGCTGCTGTTGTTCAATTCTCAGTCTGCTGGACTCTGCCTGGTCCCCTCTCCTAGCGCACACTGGGGAGCTCTCTCCAGGCAGCAAGCTGACACAAGGGTAGGGCACACCTCATCTGTTTTCCATCACTCAAAGTTCACTCTTTCCCTGCCTGATGTCTAGTGTCTTGGAAACCACTGTTTCATATACTCTGTCTCTCTTGTTGCTGCTGTTGTTTAGGTGGAAGGGTAATCTGGGGCCTGTCACTTATCCTGGCCAAAGGCAGAAGTCGGCGTTTGCTTTTGATCCTGGGGAGTCATGCAATGTCCCCTTGGAGAGGCAGCTGTTGGCTGCACCAGAACCATCATGTCAGAGAAAACTTTCAGGGAGAGGAGTGACAACAGAGCTCCTGATAACCCATAGCAGTAAAAGCTGCAATCAAGTAGCCAAAGGTCACAAGGCTGGGGGATACTCATCACAGATGCAAGAGGTCCTGCAGCTCTGGAAGCTTACCGTAGTGAAGGGGGCAGTGTCTCAGGAGGGCTAGGTCAGAGAAATGATGGGTTCCTGAGCGCCGTAGGAACCTGACGGCAAGCCCTTCCATGCCTGTGCCTCCAAACTAAACGTGCTCCAGGCTTGCTAAGTGTGGAGGCATTTCTGGAGGCCAGGAGGGCCCTGCTTATCTTTCACATCCTGTTGTGTTCCATCAATGCTAATGGGATCTGAGCAGCCGAAGCACCACAGGTTACATCCATCGGGAAACTTTCTCTCTGAGATCTAAGTGGAAACGTAACAGCAGCTTCAACTTTAGGACACACTCATACGGAGGCAGGTTGCAAATAATGGGAAATTATTCTGTTCTGAATGTGCCCACATGGTGGGCTTCCTTTATTTACAAGGTGCCATTCTCACACTGATGTCCATTTTCTACTTTCCTATATTTGGCAACCTTGAAAACCTAGGTGGAAGGAAGTGGAGACTTATAACCCTGGTATTTCGGGTGGTGCTTTCTTAGAGCAAAGAAGCTCTAGGATTCCAACAACGTAATGATCAACCCAGGCTGCAGATACTACTTCTTCAATCGGTGTTCGTTTTAGAAAGGCGATTGAGAAGTTACCGATTATTGTATGACTGCATGGTGCCAGGAGGGTGCTGACAAGCACATGTGACAACATAACCTCAAGTCTATGGAGAGGGAAGTGGAGACTTATCTCCAGGCTTCCCTGGTGGTTCAGTGGTAAGGAAGCCATCTGCCAATGCAGGAGACGTGGGTTCAATCCCTGGGTCAGGAAGATTCCCTTAAGAAGGAAATGGCAACCTGCTCCATTATTCTAGCCTGGGAGATCACTTGAACAGAGGATCCTGGTGGACCACAGACCATGGGGTGGCAAAGAGTCAGACATAACTTAGTAACCAAAGAACAAAAAGTAAGTGGAGGCTCAGGGAAGCCGTACAGCTTGTTAAATGCAGTGGGTCTCTCCTCAGATCTCAAGCTCTTTGCTTACGCTGCCTGAAGAACCCTTAGCTTTCGACAGTTCTGTACTGATGTGTTCTGGGAGGTAGTCCTGGAAAACAGAATGCTGTTAGACTTTGGAATCAGATGTGTATAATTTAAAAGGTGAACTCCACACCCACTCGCAAACTCATTCATCCATTCAATGGATGTATAGGGACGGTAATGAACGGGGTGGGGGAAATTAGTCAGATTCTTAGTCTGATAAGTTTGGCGGCCTAATGATGGTGGAAATGTTGCGAGTCAAACCTAACTTCGTCTGTCACCCAGGCTTGAAGTCTTTGCACCTCTCCCTGCATTCCCAGTGCAGTTTAGTACTATGTTGGTTCCTGTTAGGCTAAAGAGCTCTTTTGACTCTGGAGGCGGTGTATTATGATAGTTAAAAGTGTGGACTGTGAAATAGGCTGCCTAAACTTGGGTCTCATCTCTGACACTTACTTTCTCTAAGATCACGTGTAAATGCCTTTCTTTGCCTCAATCATCTTGCTGATAAAATGGGAATAATAATGAGTCCCTGCTTTATCGGGTTTTGTGAGAATTAGATGAGTAGAGCTCGCATAGAGTGTTTGGTCCATTCCAAGTACTTAAAGGATAATTATTGTCAGTTTTTCTTCAGGGTTTGTACATAGAACACTTTCATTTTAAAGTTAATGAAAATTGTTTTCCTTTCCTAGGGAAAAAAATTAATGCACATTAAATTAATGATTCTAGAACTAGGAAGAAAAATGGAAAATAACTTTTAAAGTACATAATGTTGTTACCCTTTCAAAAACCCTCCAGCCCAATTAGGATAAGTGACCCCGAGGAACTAGAATAACCCAGCTATAGCAATATAATTACCACTGGAACCCAGGAGATGACATAGTTTCTCTTTTCTTTAAACTATGATGATCCTCTGCCTCTGTTAAATTTCATCTTCTCACAGTGACTTTGGGGGCTAAGGACAATAGAGAGATTCCTGGTGCTTCTAGTTACTGGCTGGATGACCTTGGACACGTTACCTAAACCTTCTAAGCTTTGATTTTTCTCATTTATGACATGGAGATAACAGTACTTCCCTCCTTAGGTCTTCATGATCATAAATTATGATAATATTTGCAGTGCGGGAGCTCTGGATTTGATCTCTGGGTCAAGAAGTTCTCCTGGAGAAAGAAATGGCTACCCACTCCAGTATCCTTGCCTGGAAAATATCATGGACAGAGGAGCCTGGAGGGACACAGTCCATGGGATTGCCAAGAGTCAGACACAATAGAGTTACTGGACAAAAACGATGGCTAAAAGCAGAGTCTCGTGTCATGTATGCCTGGACCTGAGTCCCCCCTCCCCTCACCAGAGACGTGTGACTGCTCGAAGGTAATAACCTTACCTAGACCTCCTCTTAGACCCTTGAGCTCTATAGTAGGATTACATTATCTCTGTCTTAAAGTTGATGTGAATATTCAAGCAAATAATGCTTGTAAAGCTCAGACGCAATGTCTGATATATAGTCAGTGCCCAGTAAATAATAACAGATGTAAATATGGTTGCAGTTCCTCTCATTTTTATTTTTTTCAATCATCTGAGTTCCACCGTATCAATACCTCTGTGTGCTTAAAGTATAATTCTATAAAGCTCAGTCTCATCACTGGCTGATGGAGAAGAGGGACCAGATTCCAACTCTCTGACACACTTTATATTATTATGCTTTTAAAATCCCAACATTTCACTAAATTCATTACTACTTTCTAATTTTTCTGTCCAGAAATGAAGTCATCTAAAGTCACATAATTATTTAATGGCCCGTCTGAAACTAGATTCCAGTTCTTCTGATTCTCAGTTTGCTATTCTTTCCACAAAAAAATAAAAAATAAAAAGAAAGAAATGCCCAAACCCTCTTTTCCGAGCCTGGCTATTGAAAGTCATGAAGCATTATCTTCTGCCTTTCATATCATCCAGTAGTGTTTTAAGCCTCCTTGCCATGGCAACCATCAAAATACTAAGCCCCTCAAAGCAGAATTGGAAAGGCAACTCCAGCCCGGCTATTGTTCCTGCAGATGGATGGAATAGTGTAAATCCAAGAATCAGTTACCACTGGTCATCTTCCACTCAAGTGATGTAGCTCACACAGCTGCTGGGCCAGAATTCAGTCTCCTGTAAGATGTTTTTGCCATGTGGAATGTATCTTGTGATAGGTTCATGCTAAACATACAGCAAATAAAGACAGGAATAATCGTGGTAGGTTGTCCAAGACCACTTCTACTCTTCCTTCTGTTTCCTCTTCCCTCCGTCTTCCCTCTCTTCATTCCTTCGATAGCATAGCTTCAAAATCATGTCAAGTCATGGTTTCAGACAAGAAGATAAACTCCAGCCATCATATTCCAAGCCTCTAAGACACCAGACACTGGACGTAATGAGAAATGTAATAAAAATATATCCAGATCAATTTTTTCTTGTTAGTCTCCTTCTTTATCTTATTTCTCCACTTCTGATATCTTCAGCAAAAAGATATGTATATGCAACTTGTGTGTGTGTATGTTGGGGGAGAGAGCGAGATGTGTGAAGCTGTATCTGAAACAGACAGGTAATGCTTCAAAGGTGGTTTGCTACCTGCTGACCCTGAGGTGACCAAAGCCAGCAGGGAGCAAGGAGAGGGGAGATGGCGATGACCAGCAGTGAGAAGGCCTAAGGGCCAATGCAATTGCCTTAAACAAAAATTTTAAATAACTTCCCAGTTTGACATTATGTATCTAGCAGTGCATCTTTTAAAGGAGGTCATTACTAACGAGTCAGCAGAGGAAGGGGCTATACCTTTTCGAGCTGGGACTGTATGCTGGCACTGTGGTTAATGCCAAGTGGAACAGTGTGTGTGGGGGAGAGGGGTGCAGGTACCAGGCCGTGGCTTTGTTCTCTTGTCCAGATGTTGCGCCAGCTGCAAGGTCACCAGGGAGCTTGTGGACCCCACCTTCTCTACTTGTCTGATACATAGCTGGAGGCTTCTCTCTTCAGCTGCCCATCTGGCTCCTGGCACCAGGAAGTAAAATTATTTTTTTTTTCCAAATGAAAGGCTTTGAATCACAGCTGTTAATTACCAAATGATTATTAAAAACACATATTGCCTACCGAGGTTTGAGAAGACAACTCATGCGTGCTGATTGGCCCCCTCTCAGGGATTCTTCACCTTAAACACTGCTCTTTGTTTCTTCAAAGAGCGAAGTGATTTTCCTATACATTCAGGCAAATGCATGTAAGATGGGTGGTGGAGAGATTCCAGGGCACTACTTAAAGGAATATTTTCTCCCAGCACAGAATGTTCCAGAATCTCTCATTGCTAACCTTAATGCATTACTTGACTCGAATTACCTTTGTTCAGGGACCTTTCAAACACCTGCAGTCCCTTTGATGGTGGTGACTAAGGCCTGGGTACAAGTGATGCCTGAGAGAGAGAGAATGAAAAAAAAGACCCTGCAGAAGGGCACTAATAAATTATGGATCTCGGCTGTCATGCTGTGTCGCTGGAACTCAGCTGAGGGACAGATGGAGGCTGCCTGAGCAGGCAGAGCCTGGGGGCAGGGACAGCAGCCAGCGAGAGTGGACTCTTTACACGTCAGGGGTGAGGACCGGGAATCGTGGCTGGAAGGGAAGAGGGAGCAGGCTGGGCGCTTTGAGCTGTGAACTGGAGAGAGTGGAGAGGAGGGAGCTCTGGATGAATAAAGGGCATCACATGGGCTTTCTGTCTTGAATCCCAGGTCCAGGGGACAATGTGGTCAGATCTATAATTAAGAAGCATCACGTGCTTTCTAAGTTCTCAGCTTGGTGCTGGACGTGGTGGTGAAGAGGGTCATTCATGAAGCTCACACACTAGTTGACCATAAAGACGACAATGAATGGGGTAGCAGGTAAACAGGGTAGACAGGAAAGAAGTGCTAAATTTACACATTTGACAAACAGGTATTGAATATTCATCACCACATGAGTCAGATACTGTGTCAATGAACAAAACAGGAAAATATGAAGCAAGATCTCTGGTGTCTTAGCTAACATCCTTGCAGAGTGAGATGACCAATGAAAAAGTTGAGGAAGTGAAATATATACAATGTTACATGCAGATATATCCAATGGAGAAAAAAATCAAAAAAACAGAAATGAGTCGTCTTGATGGGGGCACGCCTAATTGTAAGTAGTGTGACCAGGGTAGGGGTCAGAAAAGAAAGGACCTGCAGGAGAGGAGGGACCAAGCTGTGCAGACCTCAGGGGAGCGCGTGACAGGCTCGGAAAGCGGTCCCGATGAAGGTGCTGAGGCAGGAGCAAGCCTGGTGCGTCCTCCAGTCATGGATGCTGTGACTAGAGTGGCGGGAGTGGTGGGGAAGTGGGCGTCGGGCACGTGAGGTCAGCCAGGCGCAGGGGAAGCAGTGGACACATAGGACCCTGAAAGCTGGTATGGAGACTGGTCTTTGCAAACAGTGAGGTGAGAGCCCCCTGGGTGGTGTTCATCTGAAAAGAGAGAGGACGGGACTGCCACTCTAAGGAGGCGGGGTTGGTTCTAAACTTTGGGGCGTCAGGACCACATGCAAGGCCTGTGAAGATGCGTGTTGCTGAGCCCAAGTCCCAGATGCAGAGGGTCTGGGGTCTGGACTGAGCCCTTGCATTACCACCAAGTTCTGAAACGGTGCTGCTGCCTCTGATCTCCAGGGGCACAGGTCAAGGCCTCTGGGAGAAACAGTAGAAAGAAACGAAGTGTTGGGAAGAGGTGACTGACCTTAGGCCCCGCAGATCAGGTAGGATTTGGACATTGAAAGGCAGAATCAGTCAAGACAACAGGAATTACAGGAGCAAACTCAGAGCACTGTGTTTTGCTTTTCCATTTTATTTTCTGCTAAAAGATGGAGAGCAGTTTATAAATTGTGGAATGGCATTATCTATGTCAAACTCTCTCTGCGACCTTATTTTTTTTAATTGAAGTTTAGTTGATTTACAATATTTTAGTTTTGGTATATAGCAGACCAATTCAGTTTTATATTTTTTATGTTATTTTTATTTTATATATATATATATATATATATTCCATTATAGGCTATTACAAAACACTGACTATTGCTTGCTGTGTTGTACAGTAATTTATCTTGTTTATGCATGCTGGTCTATATGTGTTAATTCCATAGTCCTAATTTATCCTTTCCCTTCCTTCTCTCTTTGGTAACTATGTGTTTTTTTCTTTGCATATAGATTTATTCATATAAGTTTCTAGATTCCACATATAGCTGGTATATAATATTTGTCTTTCTCTGACTTACTTCACTTAGTATGATATTCTCCATAAATACTGCTGAAAATGGCAATATTTCATCCTTTTTATGGCTGAGTAATATTCCATTGTGTATATGTATGCATATGGGGCTTCCCAGGTGGCTCAATAGTAAAGAATCTGCATGCAGTGCAGGAGATGTGGGTTTAATCCCTGGGTTGGGAGATCCTCTGGAAAGGAAATGGCAACCCATTTTCCAGTATTCTTCCTGGGAAATCCCGTGGACAGAGAAGCCCAGTGGGTCTATAATCCATGGGGTCGCCAAGAGTCAGACACAACTTAGCAATTACACAACAGCAAATATTTATGCATATATACATAACCTTACTGCCCTGCGTTTTTCATCTGCTTGAAGGGATCATGGTGAAGATTAAATGTGCTAATCCATGTAAAACACCTGGGATGAGCTGAGTGGTCAGTACGTGTTAGCTGTTAAAGCCACGACATAGGATGAACAGTTGGTAGATACTGCTGGGGTCAATGCAGGTACCTGGGTGCTTGAGGTGACACCCTGTCACCCATGAAGATAGGAGATTTAGACAACATCACAATACCCCAATGGGATATTTATGAAAACAAGTTCATTTACAAAAATTGACATTGTTGTTCACATACTATAAAATGTGCCCTTATATTTTTTTATGTAATTCTTTTTAATAAGAGGGTATTTGCTTTACAACATCGTGTTGGTTTCTGCCATACATCAACATGAATCAGCCGTAGGTACATATGTTATCTCCCTCCTGAACCTCCCTCCCACCCTTGCCACACCCCTAGGTTGTCACAGAGCACCAGGTTTGAACTCCCTGCATCATATAGCAAACCCCAACCGGCTATCTAGTTTATATGTGGTAATGTAGGGAAAACCGCTAGACCGTCCAGGTATGACCTAAATCAAATCCCTTATGATTATACAGTGGAAGTGAGAAATAGATTTAAGGGCCTAGATCTGATAGAGTGCCTGATGAACTATGGAATGAAGTTCGTGACATTGTACAGGAGACAGGGATCAAGACCATCCCCATGGAAAAGAAATGCAAAAAAGCAAAATGGCTGTCTGGGGAGGCCTTACAAATAGCTGTGAAAAGCAAAGGAGAAAAGGAAAGATATAAGCATCTGAATGCAGAGTTCCAAAGAATAGCAAGAAGAGATAAGAAAGCCTCTTTCAGTGATCAATGCCAAGAAATAGAGGAAAAGAACAGAATGGGAAAGACTAGAGATCTCTTCAAGAAAAGTAGAGATACCAAGGGAACATTTCATGCAAAGATGGGCTCGATAAAGGACAGAAATGGTCTGGACCTAACAAAAGCAGAAGATATCAAGAAGAGGTGGCAAGAATACACGGAAGAACTGTACAAAAAACATCTTCATGACCTAGATAATCATGAGGATGTGATCACTAATCTAGAGCCAGACATCTTGGAATGTGAAGTCAAGTGGGCCTTAGAAAGCATCACTATGAACAAAGCTAGTGGAGGTGATGGAATTCCAGTTCAGCTATTTCAAATCCTAAAAAATGATGCTGTGAAAGTGCTGCACTCAATATGCCAGCAAATTTGGAAAACTCATCAGTGGCCACAGGACTCTAAAGAGGTCAGTTTTCATTCCAATCCCAAAGAAAGGCAATGCCAAAGAATGCTCAAACTACCGCACAATTGCACTCATCTCACATGCTAGTAAAGTAATGCTCAAAATTCTCCAAGCCAGGCTTCAGCAATACGTGAACTGTGAACTCCCTGATGTTCAAGCTGGTTTTAGAAAAGGCAGAGGAACCAGAGATCAAATTGCCAACATCTGCTGGATCATCAAAAAAGCAAGAGAGTTCCAGAAAAACATCTATTTCTGCTTTGTTGACTATGCCAAAGCCTTTGACTGTGTAGATCACAATAAACTGTGGAAAATTCTGAAAGAGATGGGAATACCAGACCACCTAACCTGCCTCTTGAGAAATCTGTATGCAGGTCAGGAAGCAACAGTTAGAACTGGACATGGAACAACAGACTGGTCCCAAATAGGAAAAGGAGTACATCAAGGCTGTATATTGTCACTCCGCTTATTTAACTTATATGCAGAGTACATCATGAGAAACGCTGGGCTGGAAGAAGCACAAGCTGGAATCAAGATTGCCAGGAGAAATATCAATAACCTCAAATATGCAGATGAAACTACCCTCATGGCAGAAAGTGAAGAGGAACTGAAGAGGCTCTTGATGGAAGTGAAAGAGGAAAGTGAAAAAGTTGGCTTAAAGCTCAGCATTCAGAAAATGAAGATCATGGCATCTGGTCCCATCACTTCATGGGAAATAGATGGGGAAACAGTGGAAACAGTGTCAGACTTTATTTTGGGGCTCCAAAATCACTGCAGATGGTGACTGCAGCCATGAAATTAGAAGACGCTTACTCCTTGGAAGAAAAGTTATGACCAACCTAGATAGCATATTGTAAAGCAGAGACATTACTTTGCCGACTAAAGTCCATCTAGTCAAGGCTATGGTTTTTCCAGTTGTCATGTATGGATGTGAGAGTTGGACTGTGAAGAAAGCTGAGTGCCAAAGAATTGATGCTTTTGAACTGTAGGGTTGGAGAAGACTCTTGAGAGTCCCTTGGGCTGCAAGGAGACCAGTCCATCCTAAAGGAGATCAGTCCTGGGTGTTCTTTGGAAGGACTGATGCTAAAGCTGAAACTCCAATACTTTGGCCATCTCATGTGAAGAGTTGACTCATTGGAAAAGACCTGATGCTGGGAGGGATTGGGGGCAGGAGGAGAAGGGGACGACCGAGGATGAGATGGCTGGATAGCATCACTGATTTGATGGACGTGAGTCTGAGTGACCTCCGGGAGTTGGTGATGGACAGGGAGGCCTGACGTGCTGCGACTCATGGGGTTGCAAAGAGTCGGACACGATTGAGTGACTGAACTGAACTTCCTTCCCCACTACCTGGTGTCTGTAGACGGGCTTTGCGTGCAGCTGCACAGGACCCGGTTCTTGCTCAGTAACACTATATGCACAGAGATGCGTCCATGGAATGCTGATGAACTGGAGCTTCATTCCTTGCTTAAGGAGGAAAAGAGTGTGAGTACTGGTTCCCCAAGAAGGGCCGCAGACATGATGCCTCCCCCAGCCCATCCCAGGGGCCAGGTCCACCCTACAGAGCAAAGTGCTGGGAAGAAATGCGTCTTTTGATGCAGAATCAAACGACACATCGTGAGGGAGAGACCCCACTTCCCACTTTAGAGGGAACCTGCAGGGCCCTGCAGGAGAGCTGTCCCGTCTCAGGGGAGACCTTGGCCATGGACGGCAGCTGCAGTGGGGCAAGACAAGAAGCCTCTTTCAACTGGCAGGAGGGCTGTCTTCAATGAGACAGAAAGGGACTTCACTGGTGGTCCAGTGGTTAAGCATCCATCTGCCAATGCAAGGGACACGGGTTTGATCCCTGGTCTGGGAACTAAGGGGCTTCCCTGGGGGCTCAGACTGTAAAGAATCTGCCTGCAGTGTGGGAAACCTGGGTTTGAGACAGAAAGGGACTTCACTGGTGGTCCAGTGGTTAAGCATCCATCTGCCAATGCAAGGGACACGGGTTTGATCCCTGGTCTGGGAACTAAGGGGCTTCCCTGGGGGCTCAGACTGTAAAGAATCTGCCTGCAGTGTGGGAAACCTGGGTTCAATCTCTGGATTGGAAAGATCCCCTGGAGAAGGGAACTGCTACCCATGCCAATATTCTTACTTAGGAGAACTCCATGGACAGAGGAGCCAGGCAGGCTACAGTCCATGGGGTCACAAGGAGTCGGACATCACTTAGAGACTGACTTACCACCACCATCATATTTCCCTACGAAGCTTTAGGTAGCAGTTCCTTTTTGATATCTTTATAACCTTTTAATGAAAGTGAGACATCATCACTGAGATCAACAAGTCACTGAATGAAAGGTATTCTTGAAGCTGCTCATCTTTCCTTTGTGAATTTTTGTCATTAAAGTCTCAGTGGCTTCTGGAGAACTCACTTCCGGGGTGTGGGTCGCCCTGTTTATTTCCATCCCATCTGCTGAAATACCTTGGCTGATGGAAATCCTTTTTGAAATTCCAAGCTTTTCCCTTACAGGTTCCTCCCAGCATGCCCCAGATTTTCCATTTTATCAGTTGATCTTATCTCCTGTGTTAATACCTGAGGACAGTTGTTTGTCATGTATTTCCAAGTCTATATATATGATTTCTGCCAGTCTGGAAGTTGGTCGACAACTTGTTTTCGGATCTCTGTGTCCAGGTGTATTCATGCCCTAAATCTGCCATAACAAAAGACGGTAGTCTGGGGGGTTTAAGCAACAGAAATTAATTTTCTTAAGGCTCTGTGAGCTGGAGGTCCAAGATTAACTGTCGGCAAGTTGGTTGCTTTCAGAGGCCTTATCCCGTGGTGCAGATGCTCCTGTCTTCCGAAGCTCCATCCTCTTGGCGTCCATGTCCCTCGTGTCTCCATGGGTGTCCAAATCTTTTTTTCTTTAGGGTTTTTCTGATGTGGACCATTGTTATGGTCTTTATTGAATTTGTTATGTTACTTCTGTTCTATATTTTGGCTTTTTGGTTGCAAGGCATGTGGGATCTTAGTTCCCTGACCAAGGACTGAACCTGCACCCCCTGCATTGGAAGGCAAAGTCTTAACCACTTGGTCTGCCAGGGAAAGTCCCCTAATCTCTTCTTAAAAAGACACCAGTCATATTGGATGTGTGCCCACCTTAATGGCCTAATTTTAATTCAATCATCTCTTTAAATTCACATTCTGATGTCCAGAGGGGTTAGGGGTTCAATCTACAAATTTAGGGAGACACAATTTGGCCCAGAGCACTGTGGTCATTTCAAAAGGAAGTGTTCGTTTGGCTGTATGTTCAGTTTTTGATGAGAAGAATTTTCCTCCTAGCTCTTTAGGAAATGTCCCCCCACCTTTCTTTCTGGCTGGTGTAGCCAGTCTTGAATCCTTAAACATGACCTCTCCTTTCTTCCTGGATTCTTGGAAGACCTTGATGTTTTTAGTTAAACCGTAATGAAGAAACATCTGAGGACAAGTGTCTTCCCTCAAGAAGTTTCCCGAAGTCGGCTACAGAACTTTGAAATTCCACACTAAGAACATCTCCTCCTCGTTCAGAAGAATTCTCTGCATTTTCTTAGCTGTGACGGGGTTGCTGGCCCCCTTTCCGGCTGCTGCTCGTATTTGTCCTCGCACAGGAGAATAAAGTCGCTGTTTGCCATCTCCTGGGCCCCCTTTAATGCTCTCACCTCCAACAGCATGTTGATTTTTTCTTTTTTCCTTTCTGCATTGGTCTTAAAGTTTGCACAGGTTTCCCTTGTGGCTCAGCTGGTAAAGAATCCACCTGCAATGCGGCAGACCTGGGTTCAAGCCCTGGGTTGGGGAGATCCCCTGGAGAAGGGAAAGGCTACCCACTCCAGTATTCTGGCCTGGAGAATTCCATGGACTGTATAGTCCACAGGGTCCCAAAGAATCAGACACAACTGAGCGGCTGTCACTGAAGCGTGCACAGCTTCCCAGCACTGCCAAAGACCCCCTCTTACCTGCACTCACTGCCTCTGCTCCCTCACGTGGCTGTCAGTGGTCCTGGGGGCTTCTGACCTCCTCCCCTAATCCCAACCTGCACCCTGTCCGTGTCCATTGGGTAAAGGGCCCCACGGCTGTCCACGTGCTCCTGGGATGGGGACGAGTGGGAGGGGGCACGCTGGAGACAAGGAACGAGCCTTCTAGAGGGTCTGCTATTTTCAGCAACCACGCCCAGGGCTGGGGCTCGCCCCCAGAGAGCAGAACTTTACTTATTTACCAGATTAAATGTGGGGCCCCTTGGTCGGCCAGGTTATAGATATGTCGGCAGGGACAATGGGGTGGTCTTTGGCATGGGGGTGTCTTGGGGATCTTGGCGTCCCCCTATTCCCATCAAGACCCTGATTCCTTAGTCAGCAGGGAAGCTTGAGGGTCTTGCAACCCAACTTCCCGCTTTGTCCTGTCACTATGGGCTGAGACAGCAGGGGGCGCTGCAGGATAGGCCGGATGCGCAGACTGGCCTGGTAGCCAGGGGGGCGGGCCTTTAAAGCAGATTTCCAGGCAGATTTAAGTTATTGCCAAGAAACTGTGCCTGCCCACCTCCACCCCCAC